>CAUYQV010075377.1:0-74297 GCA_963574575.1 Galagoides demidoff | reverse complement strand
GTATAAGCTGCATCAGAGACAACTGAAGATGAAAAAACTACCATCCCCATATATAACTAATTTGTGCTGTGCACCAACAAGAACCTGCTTTAAATTTCCATGCCAATTTACAACCCCCATACTGTACCAGGCAAGGTTAGTGGCTACTGAAAATACCACCAGGACAGGGCTATCTAAAGACACATTTGGTAGTGTGTTAACTACACAAAGAAAGACACTGTACAGTTCAAAAACAAATCTTACACAGCCTTACATTTCAGTTTTTTTCTTTAAAAGGAGTGAGTTGTGTACAGGGGGGTTAAATGCTTTATAGTCAAGGGAAAAAAACTGCACTAGAAATTATTCATCATCATCTTCTTCTTCATCTTCGCCTTTCTCCTCCTCTTCGTCCTCCTCATCTTCCTCCTCTTCCTTCTTTTTCTTGCTTTTTTCAGCCTTGACGACTCCTTTTTTCTCTGCATCAGGCTTCCCTTTAGCTTGGTATGCTACAATATCCTTTTTGTATTTTTCCTTCAGCTTTGCAGCCTTCTTTTCATCAGGCTGCTTGTCATCCGCAGCAGTGTTACTCCACATCTCTCCCAGCTTCTTTGCAACATCACCAATGGACAGGCCGGGATGTTCTCCTTTGATTTTGGGGCAACACTCAGAAAATAACAAGAGAAAGACCAAAGGAGGCCTCTGGGTACACTGGGATCCTTGAACTTCTTTTTTGTTTCCCCTTTAGGAGGGATATAGGTTTTCATTTCTCTTTCATAACCGGCCTTGTCCGCCTTTGCCATATCTTCAAATTTTCCTTTCTCTTTAGCAGACATGTCTTCCACCTCTCTGAGCACTTCTTAGAAAACTCTGAGAAGCTGACTGAAGCATCTGAGTGCTTCTTCTTGTGCTCCTCCCAACAAGTTTGCACAAAGAATGCAGATGATGACATTCTGCCTCTCGGCTTCTTAGGATCTCCTTTGCCCATGTTTAGTTATTCTTCCTCAGCGAGGCACAGAGTCACCCAGTGCCCGTCAGGCTCTCACTTGCCCTGGCGCTGTCTCTATGGAGCTCAATGTACTGTAATGGCTGTCAATGCCACACTTCTTGTTCAGTCTGCAGAACCTGAGTCAAATAAGCCTCCTCTCTTTAAAAATCACCCAGCCTCAGGTATTCCTCTGTAGCAACAAAATGGACTAAGACAATGGGAAAAAGATAAAACTTGACCCTTATCTCATACCAGACACAAAAATTAACATAAAGTAGATCATACACATGGATATGTGAAATAAAACAATAAAATTTTTAAAAGAAAATATAGGAAAATGTCTTCCTGACTTAGGGAGGCAAATATTTTTAAAATGGGAAATGAAAAAGCATCAACCATAAAAGAAAAAACTAATAAATTGACCTTCATTAAAATAAGGGATTCTGTTCATCAGAAGACACAATTAAGTAAGCAAGAAGAAAGAAAAGCCACAAGGGGTGTGCTCGGAGCAGGGGGCCTGAAAATGGCTCGTCTGTTAATAACACACCCAATAGGAATCTGGGTCATTGAGATGAGGGGCACAAAACTTTCCTACATGTGAAGAAGAATAAAAAAATTATGAAATGTATGTGGTGAGTGTATGGGTGATCACTGTATAATTCTTTCAACTGTACTGTATGTTTGAAAAATTGCCTAACAAAATATTGGAAAATTTAAAAAACAAGATCAAGAACACAGTTTCAGTGTTTATACTTGACAAAGTTCTCAGATATCTAGAATACATATGAAACTACCACAAATCCACAAGTAAAATGACAACCCATTTTTTTTTTTTTGAGATCGAGTATTACTTTGTCACCCTTGGTAGAGTGCTGTGATGTCCCAGCTCACAGCAACTTCAAACTCTTGGGCTTAAGCCATTCTCTTGCCTCAGCCTCCCAAGTAATTGGGACTACAGGCACCCACCACAACACTCGGACCAGCTAAGCAACAATGACAACCTCAGCAAAAAATAGCCAGGCATTGTGGCAGGCAAGGCTGAACAAGAATTGCTGAGTCCAAGAGTTTGAGGTTGCTGTGAGCTATGATGCCATAGCACTCTACTGAGGGTGACAAAGTGATGCTCTGCCTCAAAAAAAGAAAAAAAGTGGTCATACTCGTATTTATATGTGTGTGCAAGGAGAGGATTGGTATAGACTGGGAAGGCCAGGTTTCACAGAACCTTCCACAGTGCTGAAAATGTTTTATACCTTGGTCTGAGTGCTGGCTACAGTGTGCAAATAAAGGGTAAAAAGCCATCTAACTGCATACTGTAAGATTATTGTATTTTATGCACTTCACTATATGTGTCATGTTACAATAAAAAACTCAAAAAAGAAAGAAAACAAATATACACAAATCCTACATTTGTAACTCCATGAATTTTCACAGGTTAAACAGCCCCTGCTTCCTTCTTGCCACTCTCCTCTTGAGTGAAACCACTACTCTGGCTTCAAACACCCGATTAGTTTTGTCTCTTTATGAACTTTATGTAAATGGAACTGAAGAATATTAATTCTTCTGTTTCTTTTATTCAAAAATGTATTTCTGAAATTTATTCTGTGTAATTCATTCTGTGTATGACTATATAACAATTTATTCATTCCACTGTTGGTAGGTATTTGGGTTATTTCTAGTTTATAGTATTAACATTTTTTAGGGTTAAGGATGGTTGTCTTAAAAAATGTCTAACATTCTGGGTTTATGACGGTGCCATTTGACTTGACTCCTTTATCCCCTAAATTTCCTATTTATTGGCATTTGGATCTGGAGGCTTGATTCAATCCAGATTAAACTTTTTGGCAAGAAGACTACAGAGTTAATGCTGTGTACTTTATTGGGTCAAATTTCCCCTTATAGGGGTTGTACCCAAGAAAGACATCAGTACATCCAAGGCTTCCCGGTGTTAGGTTGCAGTTTTAATTGGCATTCTCTTGGTCAGGGCATGGCTGAGCAGCCTTTCATATACTCAAGGACCATTTGTATCTTTTTCTGTGACAGTTCTGTTCCCATCTTTTGTCCATTTTCTATCAACCTTAGCTCCTTTTCTTCTGCATATTTTAGTACTTTTTATGTATTATAGAGACCAAAACTTTTTAGAAAATGCAGTTGCTTGCCCAAATTTCAATCACTGTGTTTTCTCTTAACATTCTCTATGAATTATTCTGGATTTACCAAAGGAGAAATAATGACTATCCCTGGGTCCCAGGTCTTTTTTTTTTTTTTTTTGAGACAAAGTCTCACTTTGTCACCCTCTGTAGAGTGCTGTAGCATCATAGCTCACAGCAACCTCAAACTCTTGGGCTTAAGTGATTCTCTTGCCTCGGCCTCCCAAGTAGCTGGGACTACAGTCACCTGCCACAACACCTGGCTATTTTTTCATGGTGGTTGTTATTGTTGTTTGGCAGGCTCGGGCTGGATTTGAACATGCCAGTTCCAGTGTATGTGGCTTATGCCCTAGCAGCTGAGCTACAGGCACCAAGCCCCTGAGTTCTTTTCTGTTGAAAAACTGGAGTATATGAGATGTTGTCCTTCACTTTCATCCCCAAACATACATTACCTTGACATATAATACCACATACATATGCTTCATGGTCTACATGTGTGTTGGCCTGACCTTCACAAATCTATGACCCCTGGCTAGCTCTGTCTCACTCTAGCTACAAGCTCTGGAGCTCACATTCTTTAAGTATACACTTCCCCCTCCTCAAAGAGCCTTGACCCATCTCTCCATATTTATTGCTTGTAACTGAGTAACTGAAACTGGGTACTTATAAAGAAAAAAAATTCATCTTGTATCCCTGGAGCCTGGTAAGTCCAAGGATGTTATAGTGCCAAGAGTCTTCCTGTAGAGTCCTGAGGAGGTGCAGGTGGCTGTTCAGAGGGGCTGAGCATGCCAGGTCAGGTCTCTCTTCCTCTTCTTATAAAGCCCCTTTAATCCCTTTAATCTATTAATTCATTAGCAAAGTATCCATTCATGAAGGTTCTGACCCAATCACCTCTTAAAGGCCCCACCTCTCAATACTGCCATATTGGGGATTAAATCTCAACAAGAGTTTTGGAGTCAGGAGGAGGTCTGTTTAGTTCCCAGCTATTGGGTACAATGTAGGGGTATATAGCACACTTCCTGGGTGAGGGATTCCACTATAACTCAGACTTTGGACTTTACCTTACAAACACAAATAATGTGACCTAACTGTATGTACTGTAATATTAACCCACAAATTAAAAAAAAAAAAGAGTTCTGGAAAGGACAAATATTCAAAGCACAACAATAAACATTTAAGCTACTATAGCCCGGCATTGTGTTGGGTGCCTGTAGTCCCAGCTACTTGGGAGGCTGAGACAAGAGAATTGCTTGAGCCCAAGAGTTTGAGGTTGCTGTGAGCTGTGATGCTACAGTACTCTACCCAGGGCAACATAGTGAGACTCTGTCTCAAAAAAAAAAACCCAAAAAACAATAAGCTCCAGGTGTGAACTACCTCTCCTTCCACGCGACTTCACCTGCCTGGTCAACTGGGCCACACTCCTGACTGCTTCCCTCCTGCCTCCTCCTCTCCAAAGCCAACCTCTCCACCCAGACTCTGGAGCCCCTGAAGCATCTTCACGCCTCCCCTTTCTCTCTCTCCTCTGTGTACCTTTAATCTCTGCTTCCTTCTTTTCAAAAGCAAATCTGTAAGTACATGTTTTCCCTATCTTAAATCTGCTCTAGAATAAATGTCTCCCAGCACAGTTTCCTGTGTCTTCAGTAGAATGATCTGAGCATATTACTAGGCAGGACAGCTGGAGCTCTGGACTGAGCCAGCTTCACAGAGTCTTTCAAAGATCTACCTCCAAGGCCACATACACCCCCCAGAAACTTTGAAATTAGTTTATTCCTAACCTGGGCCAGATCAAATTTGTAGTTAAGGCAATCACCACTAATCTTTATCAGGGGATAATGATCTATTCTTTCCCTGTCTAGAGTATGTTCTTCCTGGCTTGAAGATGGCCAACAGCCTTCTTACCGTGTTTTCACAAGGTGGAAAGAGCGAAAGCTCTATTCTCTCCGTCTTTTTATTCTATTTTATTATTATTATTTTTGAGATAGTCTTCTTCTGTCACCCTGGGTAGAGTGCAGTGGTATCATCACAGCTCACTGCAACCGCAAACTCCTGGCCTCAAGTGATGCTCTCACCTGGTCTCCCAGAGTGCTAGCATTATAGGACGTGTCTGGGAGCCCAGCTGGTCTCTTGTCATAAGGACACTAATGTTATGGGGTGGGCTCCACCTTCATGAGTTCATGTAAACTGAATTACCTCCCTAGGTCTCACCTCCAAATACCATCACATTGGAGATTAGGACTTCAATATCTGAATTTGGGGAGGTGATTTGGTTTGGGACACAAACATTGTCCAAAATAATGATTTTTGTGTGCATGAATGAATGGATGTGTGCATGAATGTGGGCTTGGGCGGGAGGAATACCATCATATTCCAGTTTGAGGAAATGGGTTCTAGGAAAGGTCAAGGAACTTGCTCAGGTGTTTTGGACAAGCCAAGCCTCAGAATGCCTGCCTGGCCACATCTTATTCAGAGAGAGAAGCAGGCTGCTCACAGCTACTCTGGAAGGGCCCTTATCCCACCAGCAACTAATCCAGATTAGGTTATAAGGCCTGACTTAAAAAGATGAGCTGAGACAGTCATATTATCTCCTTGAGAATTTAGGTTAAACACCAAAGAAATGCGTTATTAGTGGAATTAAAAAAAAAAAAGGCTTAGGAGAGTAGGCTGAAGTTACAATGGATCTTGCAGACACAAGCACAGCGGGAACTCCAGCTGACTCCCAGGAGAGCCCAATTCCCAAAGGTCTTCACATTCAGTTTGTGTGTGTTTCTGTAGAGTCAACTCCCATTCTGCCCAGTCACAGGAGGTCTGGTGTTTGATCCTTTTAACTGAACATTTTTTTTTTTTTTTTTTTTTTGAGACGGAGCCTCAAGCTATCCCCCTGGGTAGCCATGGCATCACAGCTCATAGCAACCTCCAACTCCTGGGCTCAAGCGAGTCTCCTGCCTCCGCCTCCCAAGCAGCTGGGACCACAGGCGACTGCCACAACGCCCGGCCATTTCTTGGTTGCAGCCATCATTGTTGTTTGGCAGGCCCGGGTTGGGGATTCGAACCCGCCACCTTAGGTGTACGTGGCTGGCGCCCCAGCCGATTGAGCCACAGGCGCCGAGCCTTTAACTTAACATTTTAGTGACTATTCCAGGGTGGACCCAAGAGTGAAACCCAGGCCTTCTGAGTCCCAGGCTCCTTCCAGAACTTCAGAGTAAGGGACATTGTCTTTGTGCAGATTTTAACGGCGGTCCCTGGGGGTGGGACCGCCATATTAAATGTATTTTAATGACAATGAAAAGGCTGTAATTGTGAATATGAGTGGGAGGAAACAGCCAGCGAGGCTAATCAAATCCCGTCTCAATTTAAGCAGAACAGTGGCAAGGTCTCTGGAAACCGAAAATAGCCCCTTAACGGAGGGCGTGTTTGTACAAGAAATCTCCCTTCTCTGCTCCCTGAGGTCCCCAATCCTCGAGCGTCCCGGCCACCCTTCGCCTCCCCCACCTGCGCACCGCGGCCCCACGGGCACGTGGGCTTCTGCGCCTCCAGCCTCAAGGCTGCTGGAGCGCAAACACGCCAGGATAATGGTTTCTATCCGCGTGTGGCCTTTTGACACACGAACTAATGAATATATTCTAGGTACAAATCGTTCTTTCTCACAAGCTGTTTCTGCATGTCTCCAATGAGACAATTACGTGGTTGCACTTAACAGAGTGACTCAAAGACCGATCTGAGAGCTGGCTTGCGCTGAAGCTGCCTGCTTTCCTGCCCTCTCCCCCGGCTTGGCATTGTGTCGCGAAGTTAAAATACCGAGCGCGGCCAACCCCGCATCCCACCCCACGCCCCTGCCCGCGGGGGCGGCAGCCTCTCCGGGCTGAATGGGCAGCTTCGCGACGCTGGGCTGCGACAATGGGACAATGGCCGACCAGAGGAGTTTGCTCACCTCCTCACTTCTCCGAAAAGATGCCTCTACTCGACGGTTACCTACCAGGAGGTCACCCTTTGAAACCGAGTGAAAAGAGCTTACCTTATAATCAGCACTTCCCAGAAACCACTCACAAGCTAAAGGCTATGAAAAGAAACAGATTTTTACAAGCTGCATTCAATGGACGTTATTGTTCAAAGTTTGAAAAGCTGAAGGCCAGCTGTTTGAATATTTTCAGATTTTATTTTCCAAGGGAATGCTTTTGAAAGCTGCAGATACCTGAAAGCACTGATAAAAAGCTAGAGATGTCCTATCTGAGCTGGAATTTTGGGAGCATAGGGGCCACATCTTAAAAGTTCACTTTTTATTTTTCATCTAACTTGAAAAATCACTCAACTATGGAGAGGAAGGTGACAACTAAGACCTAATCATGAGTCAGAAACTTCCGGGGCGTGACTGATTTTTTTCCTTAGACTGAACCACCAACTCTTAAAGCATTCTGATAGATGAACACCTGTCACCTTAGTGCTTAAGAGAGTGTCCCCTTATTTTCCCAGGAAGCTTCCTGTTGTAAAAACAGAATAACCCCAAGGAGGCATATAGCATAATCACATTCTCAGTTACTTTTATTGCTGTGATGATTAGTTTTTTCTGTTAATTTGGTCGGGCTATAGTACTCAGTGACTTAATCAAACACAAATGTTGCCATGAAAGTATTTTGTAGATGTGGTCAACACCTGTGTGAAAGGGGCCTTAACTTTCCTCCCCCTTCATAAGGGTCATGGCCATCACTTCTTCATCAAAAGACAAGTTAACAGAAAGCATAACAAATATATTTAATCCTAGTTTCAAGTGACACAGGAACCTTCAGTGAAGACTCAAAGACCCTGGGTAAACTGTCTACTTTTATACTTAACTTGAAGAATGGACAGGTGTGTAGAGATGTGAATGGATAAAAATGGTATAATCTGATGGGACTGGACTGAGGGGTAAACCAAGCAAGGCCTGCCTGTTCAGAATCTTCCTGGCCTTTCTACATAGCAGTTCTGTCTTTTGGGTATGAACTGGACTCTTATCTCTGGAATGGAGGTCTTCTTATCAAACAAGGTAGGAAAGAGAATTTCTTTCTTTCTTTCTTTTTTTTGAGATAGGGTCTCATTGTCTCATTCTGTCGCCCTCAGTAGAGTGCTGTGGAGTCACAGCTCACAGCAATCTCCAACTCCTGGGCTTAGGCAAATCTCCTACCTCAACCTCCCAAGCAGCTGGGACTATAGGCGCCCGCCAGAATGCCCAGCTATTTTTTTGTTGCAGTTTGGCCGGGGCTGGGTTCGAACTCACCACCCTCAGTATATGGGGCCAGCGCCCTACTCACTGAGCCACAGGCGCTGCCCAGGAGAGAGAATTTCTTAATGACCATTTTTTACACAGAAAGGGGGTTAGACTAATATTTTTAGGCTTTATGGCAGGCTCTGGAGAAAAGAGGTTCTGGTTTCCTTGACCAGCTTTGGGGAAGAGGGAGTCTACTCTCTGAGCCTGGGGAAAAGGGATGGGGCAGAGACAGAAGGGTAGGGGAAAGTCAGAGACAAATTTTGCCTCAATACCTGCAGTCAGTTGACCTTAAATTAAGGATCCTTGATGATGTGGGTGGATCTAATCAAATTAGTTGACAGCTTCAAGAGCAAAAATGGAGGTTTTTCTGGAGAAATTCTGCCTTAAGATTGCAACATCAGGTAGTCCTAGCTACTTGGGAGGCTGAGGCAAGAGAATCACCTAAGCCCAGGAGTTGGAGGTTGCTATGAGCTGTGTGATGCCACGGCACTCTACCAAGGGTGATAAAGTGAGACTCTCTCTCTACCAAAAAAAAAAAAAAAAAAAAAGATTGCAACACCAACTCTGGGCTGAATATACAGCCTGCTGGCCTGTCCTAGTGGTTTCAGACTTACCAGCCCTCACAATTATATAAGCCAATTCTTTAAAATCTTAAAGACATATATCCTATTTATAGTGTTTAATATATATATGTCCTAGTAGTTCTGTTTCTATGGAAAATTCTAACTAGTGTGATTATGTTTATGTACTAGATTAATAGCTGAAGTTTTTACTCTGGAGGTTCCAAACCATTCAAGCTGAGGGCCAGGTACAGTGGCTCATGCCTGTAATCCTAGAGCTCTGAGAGGCTGAGGCAGGTGGATTGACTGAACTCAAGAGTTTGAGACCAGTCTGAGCAAGAGTGAGACCCAGTCTCTACTAAAAATAGAAAATCTAGCCAGGCATCACAGTGGGTGCCTGTAGTCCCAGCAGCTTGGGAGCCTGAGGCAAGAGGATCACTTGAGCCCAAAAGTTTGGGGTTGCTGTGAGCTATGACATCAGAGCACTCTACCCAAGGTGACAGACTGAGATTCTGTCTCAAAAAAAGAGGACCGTTCAATCTTAATGAGCCTGAGTTGATATTAAGCAAATTGACTTATTATTATTATTATTATTATTATTATTATTATTATTTGAGACTTTCTCACTATGTCGCCCTCTGTAAAGTGCTGTGGTATCATGGCTCACAGCAACCTCAAACTCTTGGGCTTAAGCAATTCTCTTGCCTCAGCCTCCCAAGTAGCTGTGATTACAGGTGACCCACCCAAACGCCCGGCTTTTGTTGTTGTTGTTGTTGTTTGAAGTTGTCATTGTTTAGCAGGCTGGGGCCAGGTTCAAACCTGCCTGCCTTGGTGTATGTGGCCGGCGCCCTAACCCCAGAGCTATGGCACCATGCCCAAATTGACCTTTTTTTTTTTTTTTTTTTTTGAGATAAGGTGTCTCTCTGTTGCCTTATCACAACTCACAGCAATCCAGACTCCTGGGTTCCAGCGATTAACCTGCTTCAGGTTCCTGAGTAGATGGGAACACGGACACCTGCCACAACACTGCCAATTTCTTTATTTTTAGTAAAGCTGGGGTCTCCATCTTGCTCAGGCTGGTCTCTAACTCCTGAGCTCAAGCTATTCACCCCTTCTGGGCCTCCCAGAGTGCTGTGATTACTCCTGGCCAGGCAACGTTCTTAATTTTAATCCTAAAGCCACAAAGTGCTATAGAAGTGGGAAATGAAAAAGATGTTTGGGTTGTCAGACTGCCTAAGAGTGTTACAGGAGAACACTGGGAGGTGGGGGCGGGGGTGCATTCATTAACTGAGGCCAGAAGGTTTAGGCTTCCCTCTCACATCCGGGAACAAAGACCTTCCAACAGTACATTTTGAGGACAAAATGTGAAGTCAGCATTACTCATAGCCTATTGGGCAATGGCAGGATTCCTAGTCTAGATGAAAAGGACAAACAAGACAATTACACAGCAGAAGAACACTTTTTTTTTTTTTTGAGACAGAGTCTCACTTTGTCACCCAGGGTAGAATGCCATGGTATTATAACTCACAGCAACCTCAACCTTAACGGGCATAAGCAATCCTCTTGCCTCAGACCTCCAAGTAGGTGGGAGTACAGGCACCCACCACAATGCTCAGCTATTTTTTTCTATTTTTAGCAGAGACAAGGTCTCACTCTTGCTCAGGCTGGTCTCCAACTCCTGAGCTCAAGTGATCCTTCTGGCTTGGCCTCCCAGAGCACAGGGATTACAGGTGTGAGCCACTGCACCTAGTCCAGAAGAACACTTTTTGCCAAATATAATAACACGGGCAATGAAAATATAGGTAACATAGAACTAAATTAGCCCAATGTGTGATGTTATTTCAAAAACCCTATAGGATAAAATTATTTCCACATGTCAAGCATGGTGATATTCATTCTATTCTTTATAAGAAAGATAATTCTTGGGAGGTGCCTGTGGCTCAGTGAATAGGGCGCTGGCCTCGTATACCGAGGGTGGTGGGTTCAAACCCAGCCCCGGCCAAACTGCAACAAAAAAAAATAGCTGGGCATTGTGGCTGGCGCCTGTAGTCCCAGCTACTTGGGAGGCTGAGGCAGAAGAATCGCCTAAGCCCAGGAGTTGGAGGTTGCTGGGAGCGACTCCACTGTACTCTCCCGAGGGTTAAAAAGTGGGATTCTGTCTCTATAAAAAAAAAAAAAAGATAATTCAATATCTATTCTCTGCCTACGATTGAGATGATTCACTTTCCTAAAATATGGAATGCTTTTCTAAGAAGACTTGAACTCATATTTCTCACAAACATTAAAGACTAATCAGAATTAAGTGAGTGAGTCTTCTGATTGCACATATCTCAAGCACCCTCACTAGCAGCAAGATGCATTTTCAAACCACTCGACCATGTCAGGGTCCCTTCCTGCTTGCCACTTATCAAGGCCTGGGACTGCTTGGTCTTTGGCCACAGCCTATCTAGCTGTGTTCCAGACATGGACGTCGCTCAGGAAGAATTGCTCTTAGATGCCTGAGGGCTATTTCCTTTAGCAGAAGGGAGAGAGAGAGAGATAGATTGTCTTTGAGAGAGTAAAGCAGTCTTCTTAGAAAGATTGACCTTAGTCTTTAGCAGAGCTTAGTGATCTTTAGCAGAGACACCCTGCTGGCGTTCTGCAGGCAGGAGAAGTGACAGAGTCAGAGTAAACGGTCCGTGATGGAATGCACATGCGCCCGATTGCCTTCTCCTCCAGCCCAATATTAAGGCTTATCTCGGGCCTCTCAACACTACAGGTGTAGAGACTGCCAATTCATCACTGCTCTCATCTCGCAGGCTCTCTCATGCTTGTTAGGAAAGCTGAATCCCTCCCCATGCCCTTTTCACCAAGGTGTTCCATTATTTGGAGCTATACAGGTGTTTCTTAATAACTCTCACTCCTCCTAGCCATAGGCTACACAGGCTGCTACAGACCAAATCTCTTAATCCTAGAATAAGGGTTCAAAAAATTGAAACATTCGAGGAAGCAGAAGTTGGGTTATATGCCTGGTATTCATCTCTTTCTCTTTTGGGGCGTGGCAGAGCCTGGCTTGCTGTTTAGCACACCTGTTTCTTCTTCCTCCTGGTTCACGGCTAGACTACATCTCCCACAAACCTTCCACGTATGGACTTCCAGGCACTTTCCTCTTTGGCAATAGCCTGGGAAATCCCTTCTTGAAGATAAAAGCCATAAAATGGAAGAAACCTGAGTCCCAACTCATCACCTGGAGGGCTGCTTGCTAATCAGAATCACTTGTCTTGGACTTCACAGGTGCAAGAAGAGAACTTCTGTTGTGTTAAGTCATTGAGATTTTGGGTTTGTCTGTTAAGGCTGCTGGCCAGTCCTTGCCTAACACAGCAGAGTAGTGATTTTCAACTGCACACTGGTGTGCTGGGAAATTTTTAAAAGATCTTTAATCAGATTATTTTTGAAAGAAATTCGAAGAATAGTAAGTAGCTTCTTTTCTTCACTCTTTTTAAAAGATCAACACAATTTAAGTGTGCCACGGAAGTTTTACTATAGGTTAAAGTGTGCTGTGAGATAAAAAAAGGTTGAAAAATGCTGGACTGCTGTAGATGAGTAACATTACTTTTCACTTTTAAACACTATAGGGAAAGTTCATTTCAATTTTTTTTATTCTGTTTTTTTGGAATATAATTTAGAGCAATGTAGCTGATACAAGGAAATGCCAGGTGCCACATAGAATTTATTTGCATGAAATTGAGTATATGGTTGCAATTAGATATGACATTTTAATCCTAGGTTGTCCATAGAATTCCCCCCTCCTCCAAGCACTCAGTGTGTTAGTATGCTATGAAATTTCATGTGTTACATGCTCTGAATTTTTAATCAGATGGAGAGAGTGCCGTTAATGGTGACCTTGGAGGGGAAAGCAGACACAGGATGGCTGGGGGACATGGAAGCTGATTATTTCTGCTTTAGTTATTTTGCCTATGACTAGGGCACACAGCCACCAGGTATACAGCAAGAGATAAGTCAGCATGGCTGTCTACTTGGTTCTCATAGGATATACCAACACAAGAACATTTCAGGCTGGGCGTGGTGGCTCATGCCTGCAACCCTAGGGCTCTGGGAAGCCAAGGCAGGAGGATCCTTTGAGTTTAGTAGTTTGAGTCCGACTTGAGCAAGAGTGAGACCCTGTCACTACTAAAAATAGAAAAACTAGCAAGGCGTTGTGGCAAGTGCCTGTAGTCCTAGCTACTGAGGAGGCTAAGGCAGGAGGATTGCCCAAGTCCAGAAGTTTGAGGTTACTGCGAGCTAGGTTGATGGCATGGCACTGTAACCTGGGCAATAAAGTGAGACTCTGTCTCCGAAAAAAGAGAACACTTCATAAAAAGAGTTAGGCATTGATTGTTTTCTACTCAGGATTTTTTTTTTTTTTTGAGACAGAGTCTCACTTTGTCACCCTTGGTAGAGTGCTGTGGCATCACAGCTCACAGCAACCTCAAACTCTTGGGCTTAAGCAATTCTTTTGCCTCAGCCTCCCAAGTAGCTGGGACTACAGGGGTTCACCACAATGCCCGGCTATTTTTAGAGATGAGGTCTTGCCCTGGGTCAGGTTGGTTTCGAACTCCTCTAAGCTCAAGCAATCCACCCTCAGCATTTCAGAGTGCTAGGATTACAGGTGTGAGCCACTGTGCCTGGCATGTTAATTGTATTCTTGTATTCATTTTCCTTTTTCCTTGCTAAGACGCACTGATTTTGTTGGGATGGGAGGAATATAGCAGCCCCAGATGATGGATCATGATTGGGGTTTTTTTTTGCAGTTTTGGCTGGGGCTAGGTTTGAACCTGCCACCTCCGGCATATGGGGCCGGTGCCCTACTCCTTTGAGCCACAGGTGCCACCTGGGTCATGAATGGTTTTAAGCCAGAGCTCCTAAATTCTGATGTGCATAACTTAGAGTTAGACTTCATAGGAGTGAGGCCTAACATTAATGGATCCCTTACTGGTTCTATTGTGCAGCCAGGATTAAGAACCATTAGTCTGAGTCAGTCATGACAATCCTGGGTTCCATGTTCTTGGCTTGCCTTGCAGCTAGGAGTGACCATATGCCCTACCTAGGTCTAGCCACTGAAATATAAAGGGGAGTCTGCTGAGGGAAAGAAAAAGGAAAGGCAAATACATGTCTGACATGATCCTTTTCTCTTTTCTTAATGTGAACAAGGGCTTGCTCTCTGGAGCAGCAGTAGTCATCTTATAACCTTGAGAGAAAAGAATCACCAAGAGTCAGCAAATCCCAATTTGTTCCAGTTACTATAAGGTAGATTTCCTGGTGCTTGCTGCTGAAATCATTCCTAATTAATAAAGGAGAGGCGATGAGAATAGCCAGTAGCTGTCAGGCAAAACACTATTTAAGGGCAGAAACCAAGCTAGGTAGTGTGAGGAGGTGGGAAGGAGGACTTCATGAAAGAGGTACAATTCAGAATTTGGGTAGAGCTTTTAAGAACAGGTAGAGTTCAGGCTAGAGGATGTGGGGAAGAAGGAATTATAGGCAGAAAGAACAGCATAAGGAAGGTCACAGGAGTGCAAAGCTTGAGTCTGGGGATTTGTGAAGAGCTGAGGTGATCTATGTATAGCATATAGAGAGTAGAAATGGTAGACAGTTAAGTCTGGATGTTTGGTTAATTCCCTCTGTAGAGGACCCTAACAGCCAAGGTGGACTTTGGCCTTTGGTAGGGAAGCATTAAGGAGGCAAGACAGTGACATAATCGGAGATACAGTTCAGAAAGATCGTCTTTGTGACCATATTCATGACAGATTGTTGGAGAAGGACGTCAAAGACTGAGAAACTACTAGTTAGGGTACTGCAAGGGTTTAAGTGAGAGAAAATAAAAATGAAAACTAAATGTGGTTATGAAAAAGAAAAACCTGAGGCTGGGTTCAGTGGTTCACACCTGTAATCCTAGGACTCTGGGAGGCTGAGGCAGGTGGATGGCTTGAGCTCAGGTGTTTGAGACCAGCAAAACCAAGACCCTGTCTCTACTAAATGGAAAAACTAGGCAGATGTTGTGACAGGTGCCTATAGTCCCAGCTACTTGGGAAGTTGAGGCAAGAGGATTGCTTGAGCCCAAGAGTTTGAGGTTACTATGAACTATGACACCAAGGCACTCTAGCCTGGGGCCACAGAGTGAGACTCTGTCTCAAAACAAGAAGAGGCTGAGAGGCACAGCAAAGATGGAGAAGTCACTTGGCACTAGAAGGAGGGGTGTCTGGTAACACTGTGCCCTTCCTTGATAAGGGCTTGCCCTGGGTTTTGGAATTGGGAGATGAGGTTTCTTCATGCCCTTCTTTCTGTTGAGAGCACATATCTGTGATTGTCCTGGACCCTTCCATTACCTCTCTTGCCCTTTGAAGACCAAGTTTGAGCCCTGCCTTAAAAAAGCCCATCCATGTGTCCATCAAGAGAATGGATAAACAAACTGCTACACCAATTCAGTGGGATACTGCTGTTAAGATAAAATGGAGACCAGGCCTGTAAATCCATTGAGTAGACAAAGTTAATTAAGCCATGGAGAGAGCATTGAACTTACTTGATCTGCCTCACTTAACTTGGGCTATTTTTTTTTCTTTCTTTTTCTTTTTTTGAGACAGAGTCTCACTATGTCACCCTCAGAAGAGTGCAGTGGTGTCACAGCTCACAGCAACTTCAAACTCTTGGGCTTAAGTGATTCTCTTGCCTTAGCCTCCCAAGTAGCTGGGACTAAGGTGTCCACCACAACACCTGGCTATTTTTTTGTTGTAGTTGTTGTTGTTTAGCTGGCTGGGCCAGTGCTATAACCAGTGTGCTATGGGTGCAGAGCCAACTTGGGCTATTTCTTGTTCAACCAATCAGAAGCAGCCAACTAACTTATATAGCTAGGGACTTTCCAGTGGGGGATTGAGGAAATAAGACAATTACATAATCATAATTATGAAATTATTTTTTTTTTCCTTGCTTCCCACTCACCCAAGGCAAGTCGTCTCCTTGCTTTCCCTTGGCAGAGCCCTGAACCACTTTTGGTTTGGAGCTGTCCAATTCATGAATTGCTTTTTGTTTAAACTCTTTATAAAATTTAATGTGAATTTTTTAATGCTACCTCGTAATAAAAAGGAACAGACTACTGTTGTATGCAACAACATGGTTGAAACTCAAATTTTGTTGAGTGAAATAAGCCAGATTAAAAAAAGAGTATATCCTATGTGATGGTATTCCTATGAGGTCTAAGAACAGGCAAAACTAATCTGTAATGAGGAAGAAAACAAAACAGAATAGTGGTTGCCTCTGTGGATGGGGATTGACTAGAAAGGGGTGTGAGGCAGTTTTCTGGGGGTGGTAGATATTTGGATTAGAGAGCAGTGTATGCTTTTGTCAAAACCTGTAGAATGGTACATTAAAATGTGCATTTCATTATATAACTTTTACAAAAAAAAAACACAAAATTAGCTGTAGTTACTGACAGGCAAGCTGAAGAATTTAGGTGTGAGGCAGATAGATAGATGGATGGCTAAGTAAATAATAAAGCAGAGATAGCAAAGTGTTAATGATAGAATCTGGGTGATGGGTACATGGGTGCTTACTAAGCAATTCTTGTAACTTTTCTGTGTGCTTTAAGTATTCATAACACAATGCTGGGAGAAAATCCCTAGTTTAGGTTTTGCTAATTCACCTATCAAGAATCAAGAGGCTCGGTGCCTGTGGCTCAAGTGGCTAAGGCGCCAGCCACATACACCTAAGGTGGTGGGTTTGAATCCAGCCTGGGCCCGCCAAAGCAACAATGACAGCTGCAACCAAAAAAAAAAAAAATAGCCGGGCAGCATGGCGGGAGCCTGTGGTCCCAGCTACTTGGGAGGCTGAGGCAAGAGACTCACTTGAGCCCAGGAGTTGGAAGTTGCTGTGAGCTGTGATGTGATGCCATAGCACTCTACCCAGGGTGACAGCTTGAGGCTCTGTCTCATAAAAAAAAAAAGAATCAAGAGGACTGGCAGTGAGAAACCCAACTGCAGGCAATGTGAGGCCACTGGAAACCTCCTAAATCTTCATTTTTGGCCCTTTGAAGGGAACTATGTTAAGGGCTGGAAAGAGGAACAGTCTAGCTCAGGATCCCTTTCCCAAATGAATTTGGCTGGTGGGTGCTGGTAGAAAACCGTAATATTTGTTATTTAGTAAACTGGAATATATTCTTATCCTCCCTCTCGTTTTTGCTGACTTCCAGCATCATCAGGTTGTCTTGCAGATTAGTGTTTCTCTTTTTCAGGTCTTCTGGCTTCAGACAAAAGAGGTAGAGACCACTTAAGAGTTGCCTTTCAATAATTAAATTTCCCATTTGATTACTGACTGCAGGTTATTTAAAATACCACACACCAATGTGTTTTATTCTCCTTTGTTGTTCCAAGAAGTTGTTTAACAGAAATGTCAATGTATTGATGGAGGGACTTCCTGGTACACGTGAGGTCTCCCAGGAAACGGAAAGGGCAGGAGCAGACCATTAGAAGTGGTTACTAATGTCACTTTCCCTTTGTCCCAGGATCAGCACAACTTCACTAGTTTGGTTTGTAGGCTGTCTTTCCTGTTTGGCCAGAGGCTCCATCCTCTTGGTGAGTAGTATCATCTTTTCATTATAGAGTCTCTAATTCTATTCCCGGTACTCTTTTAATTACGTATTTCTCTTCCTCACAGCTGGAACACCCTTAATCATAGAGTTCAATCTTTGAAAGATAATTATTTTTCTGGATCTTTTTAGCAGTTGGCTGTCATGCTGATTAATTAGGTCATTTGCTTTACAGGTTTTTTTTTTTTTTTAAGAGACAATCTCACTTTATTGCCCTCAGGAGTGCCATGGTGTCACACAGCTCACAGCAACCTCCAACTCCTGGGCTTAGGCCTCCCAAGTAGCTGGGACTATAGGCACCTGCCACAATGCCTGGCTATTTTTGTTGTTGTTGCAGTTTGGCTGGGGCTGAGTTCAAACCCGCCACTCTTGGTATATGTCACCGGCGCCCTACCCACTGAGCCACAGGTGCCACCCTGCTTTACAGTTTTTATTAACTGCCTGTATAAGTAAAGTGTCTTAGGCCAAGCACAGTGGCTCACGTCTGTAATTCCAACACGTTGGGAGGCTGAGATGGGAGGACTGTTTGAGGCCAGTAGTTCCATATCAGCCTGGGCAACATCCCAGCTCTATAAAAAATAAAAAAAATTAGCCAGGCATGGTGGCATGTGCTTATAGTCCAGCTACTTGGCAGCCTGAGGCAGGAGGATCCTTGAACCCAGGAGTTCAAGGTTGCAATGAGCTATGATTGCACTACTCTGTGCTGGCCTGAGTGATACAGTGAGGTCTGTCTTAAAAACACCATCTTGTTAGGATGCTGGATAACAATCTTTTGTTTTGCATCAACTTTATAGTACTTCAAAATAGGTATTTAAGATTAAAAAAAAAACACTCTTTGGCTCTATATAGTGCCTCAAGCCTGTAACCCTAGTACTCTGGGAGGCTAAGCTGAGTGTATTGCCTGAGCAAAAGCGAGACCCCATCTCTACTAACAAAACAAAAACAAAAAGAACACTAGCCAGGTGTAGTGGCAAACACCTGCAGTCCGAGCTGAGGCTGAGGTAAAAGGATTGCTCAAGCCCAAGAGTTTGAGGTTGCTGTGAGCTATGACAACAGAGCACTCTACCTAGGGCAACAGGGTGAGACCCTGTTTCAAACAAAACAAACAAAAAAAAAACACCCTTGCAAGAACAGTTTTTGTTAGGGGGAAAAAACACCTCGTTATTGGACACCTATTATTGAATTTGCTTATTGTTATCTGAGTTACTGATACTAAATGTAGTATCATGTCTTTAGGAAACTCTTTGGTTCATACCATAGATCATAAGTCTTTACAATTTTACCTTCTTAATCCTATGACTTATAACTTGCTTTTCTTTTCTTTCTTTCTTTTTTTCTTTGAGACAGAGCCTCAAGCTGTCCCCCTGAGTAGAGTGCTGTGGCATCACAACTCATAGCAACCTCCAACTCCTGGGCTCAAGTGTCTCCTGCCTCAGCCTCCCAAGTAGCTGGGACTCCAGGCACCCACCACAGCACCTGGCTATTTTTTGGTTGCATCCATCATTGTTGTTTGGCGGACCCGGGCTGGGGATTTGAACCCTCCACCTTAGGTGTACGTGGCTGACACCTTAGCCACTTATACAGGCTCCGAGCCAGAACTTGCTTTTCTAGTTTGCTTCACTTAGATATTCTAGATAGGAAATGCAATTTCAATTTTTTTTTTCCTTACAATGCAAAAGCGCTCTAAATCTGTGCCTTACAAGCTTGAGTAGGTTTCAGAATCATCTGGATGTTTATTTTAAAGGCAGATTCTAGCACCCATTCCTGATACATGTGCAGTGGGGACATTTTGAGAAACACTGCCTGTAAGGGAGTATGTTACATCATTTTCATCTCACAGAAACGTAAAATGTGCTAATGTGAATACTCAGAACGTCCCTTGTTATTTACATTTTTTCTTTGAATTATCACTTTACAGTGTTTATTCTGTAAATCAATCTGGGAAAGGTGAGATTTGATTCCCCATGAATGATGACCAAGTCAGACACCATGAAAGGAAGCCGAGTGTATCTGCTTAACACATGGCCTTTCTGCTTTCGTGTGACCCTTGGCTAGTTCTGTTTTCCTTTCTGTTTTTAAGCTGACTATGGGCAGCATTTTTGACACTGCCATCAAAGAATTTCTTTGAAATTTGAAGGAAGACACAAGAATAACATGAGGTCAGCACTTAGGAATTAATGGAATTCTTTATTAAGATAGGATTTTTTAGTTAAATACATGAGAATGGTTAAGTGAAATCAAATGGTTCCCAAAGTCTTAGAATGAAAACAGTCCCAAGAGTTTCTTTCCAGAGCAAGTGCTTTATACCAGTGCTACTGTCACTTTCCCTCCTTTATTGTCCCCCAAATCATCTGGTTTAGGGGTTAAATAATTACTTATTGTTGAGAAAAACAGCATATTATACTTTTACTTGTTTTCTCCCCGCTTTTAATTGGAATTTGTGATTGCCCAATTACCCTTACCCTGTTTTTTCACATTTACTTTATCTTCAATCAGCTTATGTACTTCTTTTTAAATACCCCAAATCTATCAATAACCTGTATTTTATTTTTAAAAGAAGAGGTCTCAAGTTGGCCTGGAATCTCCTGCCCTCAAGCAATTCTCCCACTTAGCCTCCTGAGTGGCTGGGACCATAGGTGTGAGCCACTGTGCCCAGTTAACCTAATGTTTGTATTTACTTTTGTTGTCTAATCTAAGTCAGCTACATAGCTGGAATATCACCTACACTGAATCCTATTTCCTGGATCCCATGTCATCCTTTTCTTGATTTATGTATTCCTCATTTTTGCCGAAAAGTCTCCTCCCGTAGCTTCCCAAGAAAGGGTATGTGGAGGTATACCTGTAAGTCTTTGCTTGTCCAAAAATTCCTTTATTTTATCTTCACCCTTGAATGTTTGGCTGAATATAAATTGATCAGTTAAAAATATCCTTTTTTGTAGAATTCTGAAGCACACTTGCATTGTTTTCAGGCTTTGTTTTTTTCTTTTATTTTGAGACCGGATCTTGCTATTGCCTGGAATAGAGGGCAGTGGCAATGTGATCACAGCTCACTGCAACCTCACGCTCCAGACCTCAAGCAACCTCTTGCTTCAGCCCCTCAAGTAGGTGGGACTAGAGGCACACGCCACTGTGCCTGGCTAATTTTTCTACTTTTATAGGGTTATGGGGGGGGGGTTACATGTGTATAAATTTATATATATATTACATAACATATATAATTTTAAAAAATACAGAAACAGGATGACTAATTAGAAGCTCAAGTGAGGGATGATGTAGTTTGGACCAGAGAGTTGGAAATAGTGAGAAATTATGATTTAGGATATATTTTAAAGTTGGAGTTCAAGACCAGCCTGACCAAGAAGCGAGGCCCCATGTCCACTAAAAGTAGAAAAACTAGCCAGGTGTGGTGGTCATGGTGGCACACTCCTGTAGTCCCAGGTACTTGGGAGGCTGAGACAGGAGGACTGCTTGATCCCAAGAGTGTGATGCTGCTGTGAGCCACAATGCCACAGCACACTACCCAGGGTGACAGAGTGAGAGTCTGTCTAGGAAAAAAAAAAAGAAAATTCATTTTCTTGTCACTGGACTTCCAAGCTGTCCTCAGTTCTTTAGTATGACAAACAAGAGCACAACATTTAAAACCTCTGGATATACACACAGGAGGTTTTTACTCAGCATTTCCCCAATGGAAGAGTTGCTGAATTGAAGGATATGTGTGTCTTCATCTTGAATAAATACTGCCAACATTTTACCAGTCTGATAATGTCAAGGACTGGCGAGAGTGCCACATGTGATGATGTGGAATGGCACCTCACTGTGGCAGGTGGGGGGACTCAGTCCCGGCTGTGGGGGACAGGTAGTGAGAAAGTTTCAGGGAGAAAAGAAATTGTCCACAAACTGTATTTGATATTGTCTAATTAAGATCAACAGGGAATAAAAACATGGTTAGAAATATCTACAGATCTAAGGTTAACACAGCTTTTTTTCCTAATGTAAGAATACATAATTTTTTTGGAGGGAAGAGGAATGACTTGAAATTAATCATTCTTTTCATACACTTCAAATTTGTACTTAATGCCTTTCTCTTCCTGGACATCAGAAAGAACTCCTGGGTATCTGTAAAAGAAAAACAGGTATAATTATATATCCATTAAAAACATAGCTTCCCTGCTTCTCAGCCAAAAAGCATCAATAGTACATAAAGAAAATAAAAGTTTTTCCTTTTTTCTTCACAATGGTAAGTTACTGTTAAGCTGGCTGAATATTGTGCACATGCGCTACATATGCAAATGGTAAGAAAAAATCGCAAACTACATAGAAAGTTAGAAAATGAAAAGTAATTTCTCTTCCTTTTCTTCTGATTCCTAAGTCTCTCAAAAAACACTCTTAGCAGCTTCTCTTGTATATTCCCACTCCATCACCTAGTTAATATAAAGTTTCTTTTTAATTTTTGGAGAGATGGGGGTCTCACTCTGTTGCCCAGGCTGGTCTTGAACTCCTTGCCTTAGGTGATCCTCTCCATCTCAGCTTCCCAAGGTGCATAAGCTACTGTGTCCAGCTGAAGTTTCTTAAGAACTTGTTTGCAAATCTTACAGTTGGTATTACATTTCTTGTGGAAGCCAAAAAATATAAAATCTTTAGCTGTTTAGAGCATAACTGAAATTATGTGCCCAGCACAGTGACAGATTCTCTGTTTCTGTCTGATGGATAGACACCACACTGCTCTACTTTTCCTGAGGTGCGGCAGATTGCAATTCCTTTACTAGGATCTCTGTGTATTTGATCTTTCCTATCCCCTCACTATCACTTAGGTCTGTGCTCTCTCCAGAGAACTGCTCTGACCACTTCAGCTTCCAAGGAGTATTTCCATGTGGCTTCAAATCTTTGGTGTACTTCCTCAATACTGTGTAGGCTGCACTGGGTTCCCTCATAGTGGCGGTCAGGAACACCCGCTTTAAACAGACCATGCTTGACTCTGGTTCTGCTGTGTGACATGTCTCTGAGCCTGGCGGTCAAGAAAGTCTTCAAATTTGTACCAAAAAAAAAAAAAAAATCATATGCTGCCTAACAAGGTAAGCACTCTGCAAATGTTTGTTTGGTTGGCCTAATTATTTTCTAAATTCATTGTAGGCAGTGATAATATAGGAAGTTTTTAATTTCTCATGATACCTAATACATTGCTAATTAACAGGTACTAACCTGTTTACTAATCAGAGATTATGACATTTTGATAAAAAACATCCTTAGAGACATGAAATAGTGGGAGCATAATGTCTATGAAGAAGAGAAAGATATCTGCTTTAGAATATATTTTAGAGAAGCAGTACTTCTATTTACCATTTTCTAAGCTATTTCCATTCTACTGTTTTAATATTAGTATAACTTTTTTTTTTTTTTAGACAGAGCCTCAAGCTATCCCCCTAGGTAGAGTGCTGTAACATCATAGCTCACAGCAACCTCCAACTCTTGGGCTCAAGCGAGTCTCCTGCCTCAGCCTCCCAAGTAGCTGGGACCGCAGGCACCCGCCACAACGCCTGGTTATTTTTTGGTTGCAGCCATCATTGTTGTTTTTGGTGGGCCGGGGTTGGATTCGAACCCGCCACCTTAGGTGTATGTGGCCGGCGCCTTAGCCACTTGAGCCACAGGTGCTGAGCCATAACTTTTTTTTTTTTTTAAAGAAATGATTTTACTAGGCCAATTTTAAATCATAAATTTAGAATCACTGGGAATGAGTCACAAAAAGTAACATTTAGATATTTTCTTTTGTGCAAAATTCAAGAGTGTCAAGATTGTCAATTATTAAGATAAAAGCAAAGTATCAAGAAGTTATTTCTAAAACTATGAATAACAACTTAAAATTGACTACGCTGTTGGCTGGATGTAATATGTGCCATGATATTCAGGTTAATCCCCTTTGTGAAACTAAAATTTAATTCTGCTTAAGTTTCATTTTTCTTTTCATAATATTCACTTAGTCTGTTTTAATGACTATAATTACCTCATAATCATGATACCAAAGTTTTCTAAAGTGCAAACTCTGCCTAAGAGCCATATTTAGTCTCTGAGTTCAAGTAACAGGATTTGGAAATCCCACCTATATGTTATGAACTATCCAGAGGCTCCCCATAGGTCACTGTCTGTGTAATTATTCCTTTGACAGCACCATGCCAACCTGTCCTCTAATGCTCTGCTTCCATTAATCTTGACTAAAGAAATCTAGTTCACACTGGGCCCCAACCAAACTGGTGGGCCCAAACGTTTTATATTGGCAGTTTTCTATTTAATGAGCCAATACATATGAATGAATATAAAAAAACTTATATGTGAATGTTCACAGCAGCATAATGGACAAAAAGGAGAAGCAAACCAAATGCCTGTCAGCTAACGAATGGATAAAATGTGGTATATCCATATACTAAAATGTTTTTGATAATAGCAATTAAATACTGATAGATATTACAAGACGGATAAACCTTGTAAACATGCTAAGTGAAAGTCAGTTTTAAGAAAGACCACATATAATGTGATTGTGCTGTTCAGCAAAGGGTTCTGATGGAGACCAATATGGATTTGGAAAGATAAAGCTGATTCACACACTAATCTATCCTTTTTTCTTTGGAGACAAAGTCTTGCTTTATCACTCTTGGTAGAGTGCCATGGCATCATAGCTCACAGCAACCTCAAACTCCTAGGCTCAAGTCATCCTCTTATCTCAGCTTCTTGAGTAGTTGGGACTATAGGCACCCACCATAATGCCCAGCTATTTTGTAGAGATGGGGTCTCACTCTTGCTCAGGCTGGTCTTGAACTCCCGAGCTCAAGCAATCTACCCACCTTGGCCTAACAGAGTACTAGTTTTTTTTTTTTTCTGAGGCAGAGCCTCAAGCTGTCACCCTGGGTAGAGTGCCATAGCATCACAGCTCACAGCAACCTCACAGCAACCTTCAGCTCCTGGGCTCAAGTGAGTCTCCTGCCTTAGCCTCCCAAAGTAGCTGGGACCACAGGCGCCTACCACAATGCCCAGCTATGTTTTGGTTGCAGCCATCATTGTTGTTTGGCGGGCCCAGGCTGGATTTGAACTTGCCACTTTAGGTGTATGTGGCTGGTGTCTTAGCCACAGGCATCAAGCCAGAGTACTAGTATTATAGGAAAGAGCCAACATGCGTGGTCCACAATAATCTAGTCTTCCTTTTTTTTTTTTTGTGAGACAGAGTCTCACTATGTCACCCTTGGTAGAGTGCCATGGCATTACAGCTCACAGCAACCTCAAACTCTTGGGCTTAAGTGATACAGTTCTGGCAAGTTTCACTTTTCTTTAGAGTTAAGAGCCCAAGAAAATCCGTAATTTTTTTTTTTTTTTTTTTTGAGACAGAGCCTCAAGCTATCCCCCTGGATGGAGTGCCGTAGCATCACAGCTCACAGCAACCTCCAACTCCTGGGCTCAAGCGAGTCTCCTGCCTCAACCTCCCAAGTAGCTGGGACCACAGGTGCTCACCACAATGCCCGGCCATTTTTGGGGTTGCAGCCGTCATTGTTGTTTTGGCAGGCCTGGGCTGGATTGGAACCTGCCACCCTAGGTGTATGTGGCTGGTACCTTAGCCACTTGAGCCACCAGGCACCAAGCCCATAATTCTTTTTGATGAAAGATTAATACTTTATAGAGTAACAGACTTATTCTAAAATTTGGCCATCCATTTATTCGGACTTGGCTCTGAATGTTCCTTTCAAGGGTCATTTCAAAAACAAATCTAAACTCAAAAAATAAAGACAGCATATTTCAAGAATGTACTAAAAGCTGGTCTAAAATTACTGGTATATTTTATTCTCTATAGCCAAACAGCCAAAAGGTACTTTTATTTCTTTTATTTATTTTGAGATGGTCTCAAGGTGTTGCCCTAGGTAGAGTGCCGTGGCGTCACAGTTCACAGCTACCCCAAACTCTTGGGCTTAAGTTATTCTCTTGCCTCAGCCCCCCAAGTAGCTGGGACTACAGGTGCCCACCGCAATGCCTGGCTATTTTTTTGTTGTAGTTGTCATTGTTGTTTTAGCAGGCCTAGGTTGGGTTTGAACCTGCCAGCCTTAGTGTACATGGCCGGCGCCCTACTCACTGAGCTATAGGCACCGCCCCAAAAGGTGCTTTTAAGCTAAAATGCTACAAGTTTTCAAAATCAGGCAGCTTCATGCTATAGTCATAATTACATGGTAAAGCAAATATAACCTCTTCTCTCCATCCCAACCTGCTACCTACCATCTTAATCTAAGTTGCTTCACCTTTCACCTGAACTACTCCAGCTAATGGGTATCCCTAGTTTACTCTTGTTCCCCTCTGGCCTCTTGTCCACAAAGCAGCTAGAAAAATGTCGCTCTCTGCAGAATCCTCTTAACTTCTACTCGGTCTCACCCCTGCTGGCCTCCCCCTTGTTCTCAATGCCCCTAGTGGCCTTCAGGCTGAGGGAACAGGCCAGGACTGTTCCTGCCTCTGGCCTCTGTATCAGCTATTTCTAGTTCCTAGAATGCACTTCTTATTCTTGGCATGGCTTGTTTCTTGCTATTGAGATGGTAGCAAAGGCATCACTTTCAGAGAGGACTTCTCAGACTAAGCCTTATCAACCACATCATAGTATTTTGGTTCTCCACATGCACTCTTGTGAGGTCTCTCATTTGCCACCCTCTCCCCTGGGGAGTACAAATCTTGGCTGGCCGCCTGATTCTGCTAGAATGAAGCAATGACTGATTATCTAGATTTCAGTAAAATCATTCATGCCTGAGTATTTACAAGTCTACTGAAGCAGATTTCCAAAAATTCCTATAGAATGTTTATAAAACATATGGCTACCCTGAATTCAATCTAAAAAGACATAATTTTTCTGTGATTTGTAAGCAGGAAATCCAAAAGAACTTCAGACTAGTAACATTATACTTACTCTGAGAGAAGTTTATATTTCTTCAAATCAATTTCTGGAAAAAATGTGTCACATTCAAAGTCCTGCATGATCCTTGTCACAAACAGTTTAACATGGCCTGGTTGATTCATGGCTTCCTTTGGAAAAACAAACAGGCATCAATTTCTTTAATCTGTATCAAAATATAGAAACTCTTAAGATTCTTGTTTAATTAGTTTAAGTTTATATGAGGTATTAAAGACATACTTGTTACCAATGTAACATTGGCTTGTTACTAATGTTACCAGTGTTCCCATGAAACTTACCAAAATAGGCTGGCAGGCTTAGTTTGGGCCACAGAAGATAAGCCTGAATGATCTATAAGCTGCTACCATGAAAGCAGCGGTCCCCAAGCTTTTCGGCACCAGAGACCCATCTCATGGAAGACAATTTTTCCATGGATGGCAGGGAAACATCACATTCTCCGAACACATATGCAACCTAGATCCCTCGCATGCCCAGTTCACATTCCTATGAGAAACTAATGCTGCTGCCACTGGGACAGGAGGTGGAGCCCAAGCAGTGATGCAGGACACAGGGAGTGGCTGTGAATACAGATGACACTCTGCCTACCCACAAGCCTCTCACCTCCTGCTGTGCAGTCAGGCCTGGTTCAGGCCACAGACCTGACAGGTACTGGTCCACAGCATAGAGGTTGGGGACCACAGTTCTAAAGCAGACTATTTAAATAGCCTATTCTTTAGCATGGGCCTTGCAAAGTGTACCTTAATTATTTTGTGAATGATACTCATCATCATAAATAATTGTGAGACTCAGTGTAAATATATTCTAACTTGTAATCTGCTTATAAGAACTCCTTTTTAATTTAAGCATTCAGTTTTGTCATTTTCCCTTGGTGGTGGTTTTAAAAGGTAAGAACACTAAATTATCTAGTTGTTTTCCATAGAAAAATCTACCTTTGTACATATAGATAAGATAGCACAATTTCATAAGAACTTGACTAAAAACTCAAAGGACATATTTGTATATGTACATAAAATTTAATAATGCTTCTATTAATATTTCTCAGGAAATTACATTGTTAGTAGGAAAGTAATTTATTCTGCCTCTGTTGCTAACAATTATTTTTGGCCTTATATTGTGAATGGCTTTCCTAATTACTGCTTATAGTACTGTGAACAGTTTCTATAGAAAAAACTGCCCTGGAATGAATATCTTAAAATTCTCATAAAAATTATGAGTCTTAATTGTGGCTCCAAGAAAGCAAAAATTCTTCATCTTCAAATAGCTTGTAGGGAAAAGAAAAAATATATATATACACACACACACATACTCTCTCTCTCTCTATATATATACACACATATAAAATACTATATATAGATATTTTATTAACTATTTTGTTAAATTTTAGTTATTGATTCTTCCAGCTCTGATTGCTCTGATGGCACCCGTAGCTCAGTGGGGCTCAGTAGGGTGCTGGCCACATACACCAAGGCTGGTGGGTTTGAACCTGGCCTGGGCCAGCTAAAACAACAATGGCAACCACAACAAAAAAACAGCCGGGTGTTGTGGTGGGCGTCTATAGTCCCAGCTACTTGGGAGGCTGAGGCACGAGAATCGCTTAAGTGCAAGAGTTTGAGGTTACTGTGAGCTGTGATGCCACAGCACTCTACCCAGGGGAACAGCTTGAGACTCTTGTCTCACACACACACAAAAAAAAAATTAGTAAAACTGAAGACAGTACTTCCCCTTATCTGTAGTTTCACTTTCCATAGTTTCAGTTATCTGTAATTAGTCTGAAAATGTTAAATAGGAAATTCTAGAAGTATAGAATTCATAAGACTCAAATTGCACATTGTTCTGAGTGGTGTGATGAGATCTTGTGCCATCCTCCTCTATCCTATGCAGGACGTTAATCATCTTTTTGTCCAGTGTATCCATGCTATCTACCCTACTTGCCCAGTTAGTCACTCAGGAGCCATCTGGATTATTAGATTGACTTTGGCAGTACTGCAGTGCTTGTGCTCAAAGAAGTCTTATTTTACTGAATAAAGGACCCAACGTGCAAGAGTAGTCATGCTGATATATTGTTATAATTGTTCTATTTTATTATCGTTAATCTCTTACTGTGCCTAATCCATAAATAAATAGCAATGTATGTACTGAAAAAAACTACTACTTACATATATCAGGTTTAGTATTAACTATCTATAGTTTCAGGCATCCACTGGGAGTCACTGAATATAACCCCCATGGATAAGTGGATCTACTCTAGAACTAACAACAGGAGCATTTGAAGTTTTGTATCAATATTGATGACATAAGGCAAACTTTCTATAAAGGGCCAGATGCTAAGTATTTTAGGCTTTCAAGGCCAAAAACCAGCCATAGACAATACTAAAAAAATAGGTGTGGCTGTGCTCCAATGAAACTTTACTTACAAGAATAGGCTAGAAGGCCTAGTTTGGCCCATAGAAGATAAGCCTGAATGATCTACAAGCTATAAACACAGTCATTTAAAGGTTCTACTTCCTTAATATTTACTCACAAACAGATTAATCAAATTATATAAATGCAACATTTATATTGCATTTAACAATATTTAAATAATATTAATATTGTTTATAGAATACATTTTCAAGCAAATGTGGTACTGAATTATCCGAAGTGTGAGAGGTACTAAACTAAATGAAGAAAAAACTTGTTTTCTTAGAAGAAATTCATTATTTAGATGAGAAGATCAAAGAAAAATGTCCATTTCCCAATTACAAATGGGGAAAATAAGAGGTTGTT
Source organism: Galagoides demidoff (assembly GCA_963574575.1). NCBI lineage: Eukaryota > Metazoa > Chordata > Mammalia > Primates > Galagidae > Galagoides > Galagoides demidoff. The sequence goes on along the minus strand of CAUYQV010075377.1, from coordinate 45,078 downwards.
GAAATAGGAAGCTAAGAAACTGAGAGTTTTTATAATCCTATCTAGAATCCTGGCATACTTCTTTCTAAAATAATTTCAGTGGATAAATGTTACCACAGACCTCAGAAGGTAGGGACTGATTTTTCTTCCTCTTCATAAATGCTAATCTTTCATTAATGTTTTAAAAGTCAAAGAATTCTATTTATTATCTTCAAAATTTTTTAAAACTGGAAGTCACTTGGTAGTATTTTTTCTTTTTTTCTTTTTTTGAGACAGAGTCTCACTTTGTTACCCTCAGTAGAGTGCTGTGGCATCATAGCTCATAGCAACCTCAAACTCTTGGGCTCAAGTGATTCTCTTGCCTCAGCCTCCCTAGTAGCTGGGACTACAGGCGCCCACCACAACGCCTGGATATTTTTTTTTTTTTGTTAGTAGGCCCAGGCTGAGTTTGAACCCATCAGCCCCAGAGCATGTGGCTAGTGCCTTAATCACTGAACTACAGGTGCCCCATGTGTTTTCTCTTTTATACACTATTTTTTTTTTTTTTTTGCAGTTTTTGGCCAGGGCGGGTTTGAACCTGCCACCTCGGGTAAATGGGGCCGGCGCCCCACCTTACTCCTTTGAGCCACAGGCACTGCCCACATGCTACATTTTTTTTTTTTTGAGGTGGAGCCTCAAGCTATCCGCCTGGGTAGAGTACCATGGCATCACAGCTCATAGCAACCTCCAACTCCTGGGCTCAAGTGAGTCTCCTGCCTCCGCCTCCCAAGTAGCTGGGACCACAGGCGCCCGCCACAACACCCGGCCATTTTTTGGTTGCAGGCATCATTGTTGTTTGGCGGGCCCGGGCTGGGGATTCGAACCCGCCACCTTAGGTGTATGTGGCTGGCACCTTAGCCGATTGAGCCACAGGCACCGAGCCTAGACACTACTTTATAAGAATTTTTCATTCATTTCAAATAACATTTATTGAACACTCCATGTTCTCTGAGTAATACTGTGTGGGTATTATTATCGGCACCAAGCTGTAACCTTGAGCTTGCTCAATGCTGCCCAGTAGAAATACAATGCAAGCCACCTGTATAATTTAAAATTTTCTAGTAGGAGTGAAAAGAAACAGGTAACATTTCTTTTAATAACATATTTAACCTTAAATATCTACTATTATCTAATGATAGTAAAACTATTATTATTTTTTTTAAAAACAATTACTATTTTCACATCTAATTGATTATTATTAAACAACTTATTATTTAATGTAATTGATTGTTACTATTATTTTTGAGACAGAGTCTCACTTTGTCACCCTATTGTGCCATGGCATCATAGTTCATAGCAACGTCAAACTCTTGGGCTCAAATAATTCTCTTGCCTAAGCCTCCTGGGTAAATGGGACTACAGGCGCTCACCACCATGCCCAGCTAGTTTTAGAGACAGGGTCTTGCTCCTGCTCAGGCTGGTCTTGCATTCCTGAGCTCAAACAATCCACCTGCCTCAGCCTCCCAGAGTAATTAATTATTACTAAGCAGCTAGCATTTAATGAGGAAACTAGCATTTTAACATATGATTATTTATTACTGATCAATCATTATTTAATTATAAATAATAATTACTAATATTTATAAATATTTATTTGTATATAATAATTGATATATGAAATTTATATTTTACATTTTCTTCTTACTAAGTTTAAAAAAATCCAGTATTTCACCCTTGCAGCACACAACAGCTGCTAATTTTTCAGTGGTTAAAGTGACATGTAGTGAAAACAATAAAACCGTGTTTCATGGAAAAAATATTTTATACAGCTTCTGTGTCTAAGTTTACACTTACAGCGAGTAAAATGGGAATCAAACTAGAAGTTCAGTGTTCCAGTTTCACCAACTGTATTTCAGACACACCGTGTCCACGTAAATGGAGGCTACCAAATTGACCTGCACAGACTTAGAACATTTTGCACAATCTCACCAAATGGTGAAATTAGCTGAATTACTCAGCTAGCTCCCTATCAGATTCTCTCATCAAAGATGAATGCCTGTCTTAGGTCAGAAGAAGAAGCCTAGGTAGGACTATATTCCCTTTTGGAGGATGGGCTTCGGATTAGATATTTCTACTGCTTAATTTAATAAGGAAATTAAGTAACTGAAGTACTGGAAATCAAAGGAGGAAAATTCAACTGGACGCCAACTTATCAACCGACTTTGTTGACACATTTTTATGATCCAGAGCTTGTAACTATTTAACATTGCATACAATTTTAACAATTCGCTTATTACAAGCATCTGTAATTTTAGGAAGGAGGATCCATAAATTGTAAGAGGTTTAGATTTTCTTAAAGTGATTCTAAGTAGGGAACATTTCATCTTACCTTCATCATGTCGTAAATCTTACTGTTCTTCATTACGGTTGAAAGGCCATAAATAAACCAGTAATATGCCTACATTTTATCAGTGACATTTATGATATGTTCTTGTATATTTTGACAAAAAATACCAAGGTAGAAGGAAAAAGCTCCCTTGTATTTGCAACCGTAATTAATGTTGACATCTGTATTTATGTATCAAGAAATCTTGTGTAAACATACTTCACTGGGGTCAGAAGAATGTTTTAAATAAATGCAGCAGGACATCGTACCTAGAGTGCCATTTAGAACAAAATAATAACAAAAAGCGGACCGGCTAAGCCCACGTTTTAACATTTAAACAGCCCCTGTGAGAAACAGTTTCCATCCTAAGTGAGAACTCCCAATAGTTGTTTAATATGAGTTCCATTTTAAAGGGCTGAAGTTTTGCTAACAGTTCTGAAAATCAGATGGGTTTGCAGTTTATGTATGAGTTTTTAAACAGAGATTTCCACAAAATGTTTTATAATAACCACTTTGGAAATTATAGAGACCATTACTCTCTTATGGACGTGGATTATAGAACTGGGTGTTAGGTATGTGGCAGGCAGATGTCGAAGTTCATTGGTGAGCCAAGGCTTTCAAAGAATTGACTTCCTTTTACTGCACTTGAGGGACTCAGCCTTCAGTCCTCTCTTTGAATCATGCAACCTTGCCCTTGACGAGGAGTTTGTTACAGATAGACGCTGTGCAAGTTGCAGATGGGGACTGCTATTTCCGTCCATGTGGAAAGTTAAAGCAGCCCTCAAGCAAGGGCTGAATTATGATCATGTTGGCAGGGGCATACAAACAAACTAATCATCCCACACAAGAGCCTCGGAAAACAAGCAAACAGTATCAGTCTTAATGTAAAGAAGGAAGTGGGAGACTTTCTCCAGGGGCCTATTAGAGCTCTAATGAACTCTCCTCCCAGAGCAAGCCACACATGGACTCTTTCCCTACACTACGAAGCTACTGTCTTCTGCTGTGTGTGATGTACACTTTTTTCCCCCAATTTTTGAGGGGATAAAATAAGGATGTGCATTACACATCAGTAGTGCTATTTGTTACTGGTCCATAACATTTCTTGTCCCTTGTATCTGCCCTTGCGTTTTGTAATTATTTGTCACATAAAATTTCTTGTACCCTACTATGTCAAAAATAAATGCTAAAAAGTTCCTTTATAAGACAAAAAACAAGTACCCACATAGAAACAAATAACAAATTGGATTAAAAAAATAAAAACAAAATATTTGTTTTCTGAAAGTTGGGGCCAAAAACGTGGGTGTGCGTTGGACACAGGAGAGCATGATACATGGCAAAATATGGAAATTTTGTACCTGCAGGATCTTCTTCGGTTAAATATTGGGAGCCATATGAAAGCTATAACCCAATTATAGCCCAGGAATATGGGGAAAGGGGAGAGGGAGAGGAGAGGAGGAGGGAGGTTGGGTGGAGGTAGGGTGATCGGTGGAACCACACCTACAGTGCATCTTACAAGGGTACATGTGAAATTTACTAAATGTAGAATATAAATGTCCTAACACGATAACTAAGAAAATGCCGTGAAGGCTATGCTAACCAGTTTGATGAAAATATTTCAAATTGTGTATAAAACTAGCACATTGTACCCTGTGATTGCACTGATGTACACAGCTATGGTTTAATAAAAGGAAATATATTGGGAGACTTGAAAGCACCTCCGTCCCTGAATGTTTTTCCAATAACCTGTATATAATTGGTGTAGTAAATCATCTATGTCAAATAAAAAGTCTTTTTTTCCCCCTGGCAATTCAGTAAGGATGGTGGCAGGGCTGGGGGATGCACATATCTGATCATTCTGGGGATTGTTTGAGATGAGTTGAGAACAGCAGGCTGTCACCTGTGGCCAGCACAGAAAGACATGGTACCCTTGATGGAACAGACCAGAACATGTGTTTTTGTCAGGGAACACATGCTTAGAGAAAACAAAAGGGCCCAGATTTATTTCTCTTAGAGATACAAGCCTTTGAACCTCTTTGGATAACTCTCTATATTAAAAATCCAAAGCCTCTGTTTCCTAGGTTGGCCATAAATCCAACCTACAGCAGACATCTCTGGAGACAAAGAGAGGGGTGGTCTAAATGGAGAGATACGGCAGTGCTTGCTTTGAAATATCACCAAAGTTTACTGAAATAATTTGACTGTGTGACTCATAATTATCAGTTCCAAGTCTCTGTACATGGCCAGAGAAGGTGACATATTTCAGGGAGGTTACTAACCTTGAGTCTTACTTGAGCTAGGTACAATGCTAGATGCTTTGTACACATCACTCTCTTAACTGTCTTAACAATCCTTTCAGGCGGATGTGGTCCATAGCCTTGGAGAAGTAATGTGACTTCCCAAAGGTTTCCTAATTAGAGCAAAGTGGATCCAGGATCAACCTCAGGTGAACTGCACCATGGAAATCTTGGATTTCCTCTAGGCCAGGGGTCCCTAGCCTTTTGGGCACCAGAGACAGGGTTCACAGAAGACAATTTTTCTATGGACAAGGTGGGGCAGAGAGAGAATGGTTTGGGGATGATTCAAATGCACTATTACATTTACTGTGCACTTTTTCTATTATTATTACAATTTTACATTCTTACAAGGAGCGCACAACCTAAATTCCTTGCATGTGCAGTTTACCGCAGGGTTCATGGTCCTATGAGAATCAATGCCACTGCTGATCGGGCAGGAGGCAGAGCTCAGGCGGTGATGTGTGTGATGGGGAGCGGCCGTAAATATGGACGACGCTTCACTCACTTGCCGGCTGCTCACTTCCTGCTGTGTGGCCTGGTCCTAACCGACCATGGGCCAGCATGGCCGTCCATGGCCTGGAACCGAGGATCACATCTCTCGGCCATCTACTTGTGTGAGATGTTCTCAACCCTGCCTCCCCTGCGGCACTGTCACTTGTAGAACTTTCAAAGTTCAGCACCAGGGTCTCACCCCAGACCTATTTAATCCTGGCATCTAGACTGAGGTCTCAGCATGTATATATTTTTAAAGTTGCAAGAGTGATGGTTCCACCACACATGAATCACTGGATTAATATAAATTACTACAAGTAGAATAGACTAGAAATATTAAATGTTACAATTAAGTTTTAAGATTGAGTCTAGAAAGGGATGAAATAGTGTGAACTCATCTACCAGCTAAAGCAGCAATGCTTCTCAAACTCTCCCAGGTCTGGAGTGAGGCCTGGTTCTGTATTTCTAGTAGGTCCCAGGTGATACCAGCACTGGTCACAACCACACTTTGAGTAACAAGGAGCAGGGGACCAAGAATTCAAGTTGGAGGTTATAAATACCCTCTGAATAACCACAAGATATAAACTGAAGTCTTTAAAAGTGTTTCTTTTCAGAGCACTCTCTTTTTCAGAAGTCTCTGCCCACCTTCACAGATGACCTAAAAGGCAGAGTTTTGCAAACTGTGACTGCTGAACCCCTCCCCCTCCCCATCCGTTCCTCTCTCCTCTCCGCATGGCCTTGCCAGGTTGCTGAGGATGTTAGAAGTTGCTCTGTGACAGATTTTTGGCTGTCAGAAATATTTAATTTTTAATTTTAAAAACGACATTTCATTCAACTGAAACGCATAATATATCCTTCCTTCCTGCCCAGATCATAGTTAAGATTGTTTGCTTAGAAATTAAAGATGACTGTCGAAAGTCATGCAGCTGGGCTGGGACCGACTCTCCTTAAGCGAGCGAGTCCTCCCTCCCCACCTGACTCATCATGCTCTGTTTAAAATTAAAGAATCAGAATGATTTTGTTATAACGATAATTGCTGTCTGCCTTCATTTTTCTGAGATGTCTTCATTAAAAATGATATTTAGTCCCACCCTGTAATTTCTTGGATGGACATTTATACTGGAAGTTTAAAAACGAGACCAAAACAAAACTAGGACATTTTCAGGCTAATAATCTAAGAAAACAGTGAGCTGTAGAGGGAAATTTTTCCTAGGTCAATGTGAACGCTTAAACCTAGCACAAGCTGGACAGTGTTTTTTTTTTTAATTTTGTCTTTATTATTATCATTATTGTTGGGGATTCATTGAGGGCACAAGAAACCAGGTTACACTGATTGCATTTGTTAGGTAAAGTCCCTCTTACAATCATGTCTTGCCCCCCAAAGGTGTAGCACACACCGAGACCCCACCATGCTCTGTCCTTCCCTCTCTCTGCCCTTCCTTTCCTCACCCTTCCCTTGGACAGTGATTTTTTAAAAAAATCATTTCGATTAAATTATTCGTGACTATATATATATTTAAGGATACTCACCGCGATGCTTCCTTCTGGGAGTTTCATTGGCTGACTTTTATAAGGCATCTTCTTAACCTCAAAGGACACCAGGGATGCAAGAGCATAAGGATCATTTTTTCTCTGAAAGTTAAAAAGAATTATTTAAATGTATTCCTTATAAAGCTTTTAAGAGTTATACTGGCAAACACCCAATTGTTTTTAGTGGTTTTCATTAAAGTCTTTTTTTTCTTTCTCCTTCCTTCCTTTCTTTTCTCTCTCTCTTTCATTCTTTCTTTCTGCATTTATGAATTTGAAAGTTTCTTCGTGCTTAAGAGATGGCACTTGAACTCCAGAATGCAGAATGCGGAGAAAGATGTTTCTCTGAAGGAATTGTCTTCCACCTCTTTCCTTTCGCCCTCCTTCTGCTGGCTATGGTTCAGCTCCTCACATTTTCCACTCTTCACCAATCCATACTCTTGTCTTTGGGGGTTCACACACCACTGTGCTTAGCCGCACTTCAGAAACAGCTGGGATCAGTCTCAGAGATTTGGAGATGAGACTGTGTTTACTTGTTTAATTTTTAACTTTTCTCTTACTACTTTTCTCCCCAGCTAGATGATACAAAAATCGGAGGGGTATGCCATGGAATGTGATGTTTACATCTTCCATAGCACCTAGAATGGTGCACACAGAAGATCTTAATACTGGCTGACCAGCCATGTGAATGGATGGGGAATGGAGACATCTAAGGATTTGAGAGGTTGGGTGTGGTGGCTCACACCTGTAATCCCAGCACTTTGGGAGGCCGGGGGGGGGGGTATATTGCCTGAGTTCACAGGTTCAAGACCAGCCTTAGACAGAGTGAGACCTTGCCTGTAGAAATAGCCAGAAAAAAACAGCCAGATGTTGTGGTGGGCGGCTGTGGTCCCAGCTACTCAGGAGGCTGAGGAAAGAGAATTACTCAAGCTCAAGAGTTTGAGGTTGCTGTGAACTGTGATGTAACAGCACTCTATAAAGGGTGACATAGTGAGACTCTGTCTCAAAAAAAAAAAGAAAAAAAAAGAAAGAAAAAAACCTAGTATAGGCAGAGTCACAATACTGATTCCACATTCAAAGCTGAATGTTTTCATTTCTGCTCTTTATATAACAAGTATATTATTCTTTATGTTAAAAATAATCTCATCTTCCATACAGCAATCAATTCATGTTATAGCAATCACTGGTGAATTGTAGGCAATTTAGTATTGCAAAACCAACTGGGGCTACTCTCTCTTAACAGTATCTTAGACCTTCCATTTATCCCAGCAAAGCTATTAGTCCTCCAGACGTGCCCCCTTCCTCCGTCATTTCAGTACCATTTAAACCATGGTTTGCAGCCCCTGGCTGCCTCAATCATGTACTTTTGCACAGTGATTTGCTAATGGTCATGGTACCATTAGCATAAATAAAAATAAGAGCTGTCAACAAATGGAGAGGAAAGTGAGCCATTTATTGTGGCTGGCAATGCCAAGAGCTCTCATTCTCCCACTTTCTGGCTGCTCAGTAATTGTTTTTTAAGCAACTACCCATTGTATGTAGCCCATATTTAAATACTCAGCATTTACCAGAAACCGAGCCTTTCCAGGCGACAAACCCTAGGCAAAAACTGGTAAAATTCTCAGCTGCAAGGGAGGTTTCTCTTTCAAGCAACAGTCACCCACAGAGGGAATCATTTAGGATAAACCTAAATAAAATCTTTCTTTCCTGGCCAGTCTGCGTGGTCACCACATGGACAGAAGCAAACACAACGCAGCAAATCACGTCAACCAAGAATGTTAAACCTTGTATTCTGGATTAGAAAGGCAGAAAGTGTTTATGTCCTTGTGGGGTATATGACAGAACAGTACAGTAGATTCAGGGAGAGAGATTGCAATAACGCATTCCTCTTTGGCATTTGGCTAGCAAGGCTGAAATAAGCAGAAACGACGGTGCAAGCACAGAAATTTGGGCTGAGGGTGCGGTAAGCACATGGCAACTTGTGTCACTCTGTCCTGTATCTTTGCCACGAGTAACTTTTCCCAGGAAGGACGTCAGTGTGTTGCTATAGATCGTTCTGGTTGAACTCTACTTGTGCTAAATATTTATTGTTCTAAAAGTTCCTTGATTACTATTGAGTTTTTCCAGACATTGAGTCTTCTTTCATCGCAAAGTGAAGAAGTAATTTTCACTCCCTCGGCCTCTTAATATGATGCAATATGATCCATAGAACTGAAGCGTACAGGTTAGGCTAATCCTCCGTCCCTGGACGGCAGTGTCATCATGATGTGAGTTCTGACTCACTGAGAAGTTGTCCTCCTTCATTTCAGGAGGAAGTATGGTTGTCATTGAGACTGTATGGGAATTCATTCTTCCAACTCCTAGATAAGAAGTAACAGCCCCAAAGTGGTGACCATCAGCAAATCGATGAAATGCAAGTGGTTGTCATCTTTCTATTTAGTTAAAAAGTTGTGTAGTTAGAAAAATGGGCACTCCGGAGAGGCCTATGTTACTTATGAAAAGAAGAATTTAATTTGAAAAGGTCAATCAAATCCAACTGCCCAATTAAAGGCCAATTTTCAAATTTACGGCACCGTTAGGGGGTCACAATGACACTATTTTTGTTGTTTTTCAGTCCTTGAAGAAACCATAGTGTTGGCTCATAAACACATGCTGTTTTTTAATTAAGTGATAAAAGGCTCAGATGGCAATGTTTCATTAGGAGGCTAATAATTGGATTCTTTGAACTATTATAATGTTCAAATAAGCTTTTTCTTGAGCTCAAATATTTATTTTTTTACCTGAAGTTCCCAGTTTTACAAAGGACAGATCAAGAAATCATCTGACATGTCTACGGGACATTCCCCCCACCCTTTACTTTTCTTAAGATAAGGGAATGAACAGATTAATTATAAAACAAATTACACAGCAATCTAAGTGTAGCAGTCCTGGAGATAAATCATGCTACATCTGTAGAATATTCTGGAAAGCCTCTTGACACTCTCTCCCCTTTGCATGAGGGCTAGGAACACAGCCAGCAAGACCTGATGGTGCTGGTCATCATTTTGGACAGGAAATAAAAGTTGGATGATAACCCCATGGACTTGATTCTATCCCCTGGGATCCTGAACTGTCTGCCTCATTGAACTGAACAAAATCCAATTAGGGTGTGCCTCAGAGAGGAGAGGCAGCCTCATTTTTTGTTAAATTGCTTTTTAATTGACATATGATGCTTATAAATATTTTTTTGGGGGTACATCTGATATTTTGATACCTGTATACAATGTGTAATGATCAAATCAGTGTGATCGAGATATCTGTCAAACATTTCATTTTGCTTTGTTTTGGGAACACTACAAATCTCTCCTAGCTATCCTGAAGTGCATAATCAATTATTATTGGCTCTAATTTCCCTATCATGCTACTGAATACCGGAAAGTATTTTTTCTACCTAGCTGGGCTTTTGTACCCATTAGCCAACTTCTCTCCTCTCCCCACTTCCATTCCCAGCCTCTGGGAATCACCAGCCTATACTCTCTCCCTCCACTTTTTTAGCTCCCACATATGAGTGAGCAGTTTCTGCCCTTCTGTGCCAGGACTATTTTACTTAATGTGATGACCTCCAGCTCCACTGATGTTCTCTCCTCAGTTTGAAACCTTCTCATCTCAACCTGGAAGCTTTCAGTTTGAGAGAGGTAAGTAAATGAACTGCTGGCCTCTCCCTCAAGTGCAAAACTTTGTTAAACTCACTAAACTAGAACAGCTTGTGAGGTGAGAGACAGACAAGGTGGCAAGGGTTTGGAAGGAAAGCCAAATGTCACAGCAAGCATGAGCCACAGCTCTTCACGGAAGACCCTTGCAACAGACTGGTTGATTAGGCAGATACCAAGGGGCAGCCTTGGAATCTGCTGTGCTTTGCATCCCAAACCAACCAGTCAAGGGGGCATTTCCAGAGGATGCAGAGAAAGGTATCAGTGGTCACTTCTTGTTCCTCTTCCCTGGTATCATAAGTTTTTACAGTTCTAGAATATCTGCTGTGTTTAGGGCTGTTAGCCTTAGTTCAAGAGGGATAATTTGTTATGATGTTGGTTTTTGGTTAGTTTGATTGGTTTAATTCTGAATAGACAAGGATTTGTGGACCAGCCAAGCCTAGCACTTGATGTTAGATGTTACATTCATTTAAAATGTTATGAGTCACGCTACCCTGGGCCAGGTGCTGTAGGAGCTGGGCAGAAGATTCATAGACAAAGGGAACACGGGTGGCCCCTGTAGCCAGCCACATACACTGAGGCTAAGCCCAGGCCAGCTAAAACAATATGTTTTGGTGGGCACCTACTTGGGAGGCTGAGGCAAAAGAATCGCTTAATATCTTGTGCTGTGACTTTACTAGAAATAAGTTGGAGGTTGTTGTGAGCTGTGATGGCACTTTACTGAGGGTGACATAGTGAGACTCTGTCTCTAAATTAAAAAAAAATAAATGAATGAATAAATAAATGACAAAGGAAACATTCCTCCTGCCCTTGAGGACCTCACACTCTGGTGTCAACTGTACATATGTTTTCTCAGAAGCTTCCTCCCCTTCTGTCTCCCACAAAACTTCTAAATATAACTCTGCAAGTGTTTTTTTTTTAATTGCATATATGAGAATTTCAGTGGTTTTATTTGCTCAGAAGTTCTGAATCCGCACGTTTGTTCGTGTGTTTTCATGGGTATATCAGAGCTTTGAAGTAAAGGCAGCACACTTTGCACCCTGGTCTGCACATTGGATTGTGTTGCTGTCTTTGTTGGCTACTGGGGAAAACAAGAGGCTGCTGTGTTTATTCAAACCTGTTAACAGTGTGATGTAGGGGTAGGGCGAAAAGGGAGGTCAACAGGGTCAAGGTTGTCAGGTGCCAACCACCCTGAATGAGGGAGGTGCCAGCAGGTCACCAGCCTGCGACCCCCTCAACACAGATGACTGATGAACTGCGCTTACCATTCTGTGACAGTCATTTATGACTGATCTTTGCTGTCTATCACAAGACAATGCCCATCACATACAGCTGTTTCCCAGTGGGATTTTTGAACACGTAAAAAACGTCACCGTTGCCCTATAAGAAATCCTCCTGCTCTGTCTATGGGGCAGGATCTGTTGTCTGCCTCCATTTCAATAAACCTTTCTGTAGCCGGTTGGCTTACGCTTGAATTCTTTCCTGCATGAAGCCAACAACCTACTTAGTGAGTTCAGGGGTCTTTCCTCCCTTCACTGGGACCCTCCCACCAGTTACAGTTAGGGAAAAGAGGTGTATTGATGGTGGATGACACTCTCATGAGGCAAACGTGAGCTTTGTTCTTACTGTGTAAAGGGACATGAGAAAGTCACGGAGCTGATATTAAACACAATCCAGGTCTATATCCATAGATGTGTCAAATGAGTGTATGATCTAATCCTGCATTTTTGAAGGGAAATATACTTCTTTAACCTTATAACACAGTGCTGTCCCCTAGAACTTACTTCAGTGATGGAAATGCTCTTAGTCTGCATAAATCAATCCAGTAGCCAGGCACTGTGACTCTTGAACACCTGAGACGTGATTAGTGGAACTGAGGAAATGAATTTTTAATTGCATTCAATTGAAACACTTTCAATTTCAACAGCCACCTGTGGTATTACTATTGTCTTAAACTGTCCAATTCAAGAATTATAAAATGTTTTCTTTGCTGGTTGTACAATTTATATATCCTTGAATAAGTTCTGAAGCTTTAATACATGGTATTTAAACAATTTCTAGTAGTAGTTACAGTATACAGGGTGCCTCAAAGGTCACCATAAATAGCAAAAATTAATAACTCCTATTTTATATTTTAATATTTTTATATCAACACATAGAAAAATACTTTATAAAATTTTATAACAAATATTTTGTAAATAAAGGTGTATTTAGCTATGATTTCCCATTTTCTTTGTGTATGTATAGGACGTTCTGTAGTAACTTGTAATACAGGAGTTATTGCTTAGCAATCTGTAGTATAGTAATTATGGTATAAAATCTACAGAAGGCAGTTATAATGTAATAATCTAGCATTAGATTATTATAATAATGTAGCAACCTGTAGTATAGTAATTGTGGTATAAAATCTACAGAAGGCAGTTATAATGTAATAATCTCTAGTTATAGCATAGCGTAGTAATATACGAGAGGGTCACAGGACAAAAGCTCAAGATTTTCTCTCTTACCAGCTAGGCAACTGTAGGAAGGCTACTCAATCTCTGTGTCTCAGTTTTGGTCATCTGCAAAATGCAGTTGAGAATAATAGTACATACCACAGAGAACTGCTGTAAGAATTAAATGAGTCATCTGTATGCAGTATAAGCATTTATCCTGGTGCTTGTAGCTAGTGACACAGTAATCACTCAGTAGTAACCTGGCTATTTTCAGACAAACAGACCTCTTTAGAAAGATTAGCTGGTTGTTCCCTAAGTTTAGAGAACCATTGAGTCTGTTCTGAGTCAACCAAAGTGTCAACACCATATGGAAGTAGGCTATTAATAAAACACACAGTGTTATTGCTGACTCAAGCTGAGCAGAATAAACACCATAAATAACTTATTAGAAGAGGCTCCGTGCAAGCTGCCCGCCAAATCAGTGAATTTTTAGGAATAAAAGGAACCTTTAGTCCAATCCCTTCATTTCACAAATGGAGCCCCATGACAATTATGTGTCCTTCAACACAACCTGGCAAGAACGGGATTGATCCACCAAAGACAGAGAAAATAGATTCTGTTTAACTTAAATAAGGGCCATTGATCCTAGACTTGATTTTAGTACATGTCCATAGTTTACACATCACTTTGCTGATAGGCAGTTTCACGTATGGATATATGTATATAAAATTCAAAAACATGCTTGCCCATATGTTCACACCTAAACTTTTGCCAGTGTTTATCAAAGATGCAGTAGCATCTATACTGATTATTCTGATTCATAATTTTGCCCAAGGTTAGTTATGATGTGTGTGAGAGTACATGGAAAAATTATATAGTAAACAGAGAGAAAACAGAGTCACAACAAAACTGACTGGAACCCTCATTAATTACTTCCTCTCATATTAGTAAATTTAGTGAAGTATTGTAAGCAGACTATCTTCTAGATAAAGGAGATTATCGCTATACTATGGCAAAACAAGTAAGGCTTTGCTAATGGGGATGTAAGATTGTGGATTGAAATGGGGTAAGTAAGGTCCCTTAGAAATTCACATCCATGTAGAATCTTGTAATATGACTTTACTAGGAATAAGAGTCTTTGAGATATAATTAAGATAAGGTTTGACAAAATTATACTAGGATTAGGTAGACTCTAAAACCAGTACAAGTGTCCTTATAGAAGAACGCATAGGAGAAAGTGATTTAGAGAAGAGGAAGAGACTGGAGTGATGTGTCTATAAGCCAGTGAGTGCCACGGATTGCTGGCAAACTCCAGGAGCCAGGAGGGAGACATGGGGTAGGTTGATCGGGCAGGGATGGGGAACCTGGAGCATAGGGCCACATGTGGCCTTCTGCATCCTTGAGTCTAGGCTTTTGAACAAATCCAGATTTTACAGAACAAATCTTTTTAATAAAGGGATTTGTTCTGTGAAGTGTGAATTCAGGTGAGGGGCCACCCTTGGAGATTTGGAGGTTGTAGGTCCCCTACTCCTGCTGAAGCCTCCAGAAGGAACCAACCTGCTGATACCTTGGTTTTGAACTTCTGGATTTTTGAACTATGAAGGAACAATTTTGATTGTTTTACATCATATAGTTTGTAGTCCTTTGTTATCAGCCCTTGGAAACTATCGATCATGAGGATCAGAAACTATTGATCATGAGGATCAGTAACTTTTCCCCAGCTTACATCTGACTATAGAAAAACACAGGATTTGCTTCTAGACAAATTTAATCTAAAAGTAAATTCAAGAGTTGGTTAATGCCTCTGTGGTAGGGAGCCTTTGAGATGGCCCTTGGGTATTCATGCCTTATGGTATTCACACCCTTTTGTGGGACCCTCTTGTACGAATGTGGCTGATATGTGCAAACAAGAGGACATCGTGGAAATAACAGAATGTGACTTTTAAGGCTAGGTCATAAAAAGCATAAAATCTTTGTTCTCTCCTGGCTCATTTGCTTGGGGGAAGCTAGTCTCCATGGTAGGAGCACACTCAAGCTGTGTTATAGAAAGGGCTACATGGTAGGGCCCTGAGCACCCACCTCTCAGGCATGTCCCTGAGCCACCTTGTGACTGGAGCCTCCTCCCCAGTCAAGGCTTCAGGTGACTTTGACCCCAGCTGACATCTCAACTGTAACTTCATGAGTGGCACTGAACCAGAATCACCTAGCTCAGCTGTATCCAGATTCCTAACTTAGAGTGAAAGGATGCATGCATATTATTTTTAAACTTCAAGACATTTGGGGAAATTTGTTACGCGGCAAGAGGTGACTAATACGGTGTCTGCTAATAAAACAGAACTCTTGGCTTCCTTTCCTAAAACAGGTTTCTGCCAAGTCTTCCTCACTATTTGGCTTACATGAAAAATGGTCACTGGATTCCTTTCTCTCCTCTCACAATAAATTCAGCAAGTTCTGTTAGTGTTTCCTCCACAGTAACTCCTGCCTCAGACCTCATCTCACTAGCTCTACTGCTCTTCCCTAGTTTAATCCACCACCATTTCCTTCTGGATGATCTCAATAACTTCCAAGCTGTCTCAATGCTTCCAGCATTGTCCTTTAAAAGCTATTTTATTAAATATCTGGTAAATATAAGTGACCATTTATGACACATAGTGATAGAGAAAACACCAAAATGAACATTGGCACGCCTACTGCTGACTTTGAGGAAACATTACTAGTACCTTTAAAACTTTCTCTCTGTGTGACCCCATCTTAAGGCTTCCTACTCTCCTGAATTCTGTGTTTCCATTCCTGTGTTTTCCTCTGAAAAGGTTTTTGTTAGTATATGGCTTAGTTTTGCCTGTCTTTGAGCTTTATGTAAGTGGGATTCTACTCGACTTGCATTTTAAATTCCATATCATGTTCCTGAGATTCACCTATGTTAATGTGTCTGATTCATTCCTTTTTACTGCTGTATACTATTCCTTTGTTAGACCACACATCCACCTATTCACTCTCATTCTTTCAAAAACATAGTTATTATTGTATCACTTCCTAGGCTAGTTTTCTTCATCTTCTTTCACTGCACTTAGAATAAAATCTATGCTCCTTTCCATAGTATATAATTCCTATAATTTCTCTATCTCATCTGTGGTAATATAAACACATCAGTCTTCATTGTTCTTTGAACATGTTAGAAGTGTTCTGGCCTCAGGGCCTTTGCACTGCCAGTAGTTTTGTCTAGAATCCTACCTATGGGGCTCCCTGTGACTCGGGTCTCAGCTCCATGTCACCTCCTCACAGGGCTCTCCTACGGCCCACTCTACCCATAGAAGCAGCCCCCTCCTGACTCTTCAGTCCACTCCCTTGACCCCATTACCCTGCTCCGCTTTGTTCCTGACACTCATCAGGTGTCTATTCACCTGCTCATTTTTGGCTTCTCTGCACTGAGATAACAGCTCAGTGCTCTGTGTGCTTTGTCCCTGCTATTCCACCTGTAACTAGAGACCCTGATGCAGCATCTGGCACATAGTGGGTGCCCCATAAATATGCTATTTGTTGAGTGAATGAATCAATAATGGTTTGACTTAAAAAAAAATCAAATAAATTGAGCATCATACCTCTCCTAAGTAATACAAAACTGGGAGCAACTTTGTCCCCAGAGGACACTAGCAGTGTCTGGAGACATTTTTGGTTGTCACTGCTGGGGTGGGCTTACCACTGGCATCTATGAGGAAGAGGCCAGGGGCACTGCTAAACATCCGGTAATGACACTAAATGTCTTATGATTGGGCAACAATTATCTAGTCCAAATATTTACAGTGGAGAGGCTGAGAAAACCTCCCTTAGGTTAAAAAAGAAAAAACAAAAAGCAGGAAAAAAATAAGGCTTCACGAGAATTTTTTAAAACATCTTGAAAAAATAAAATAAAAAATAACTTGAACTTTCCTCACATTTATTTTTAAAATATAGTCAATAAGATTCGGGAGGCTCTAGAATTATTTCAAGGCATAGACAACCTAACACTCCAGAGACAGAAAATTCTTTGTTTCTAGCTAGACTCAGAAGGATTCTACCACCTGATTTTCTATGGCTCAATGAACCAAATGAAATTGTTTGGTATAACCCAGATATGACCAGGAATGAGCAGACGTGACAGGAGTTGTAATTTAGGTTTTTTTCCTTTTAAATCTCCCCCCAAATAACAAGGTAATAACACAGTAGTATCATTTAAATAATAACTTTCTGAAAGGAAAAACTTCATTTTCCCTGTCTGAGAGAGATTTTAAACTTTTACTGGAGCCCACACATCAGAACTACCTGACCAGAGGAACTTTCTAGAACAATCTCCTGTTTCCCTTCTAAATTGATATCTATTTTCTACTTTTCTGGACAGATGGCTTGAACTGTATTCTCACATTCACTACACTTTCTTTTTCTTTTCTTCTTCTTCTTCTTTTTTTTTTTTTGCAGTTTTTGGCTGAGGTTGGGTTTGAACCCACCACTTCCAGTATATGGTGCTGTCACCCTACTCCTTGGGCCACAGGGCCGGCCCATTCACTACACTTTCATTGAGCCGTTCTGCGCCTAGCCCTGGGCATATATTGTGAGCTGAGAACATTTTTTAAATCAAGGATCCTTTTTGTTTTTTTCTTAAAGAGACAGGATCTTGCTATAGTTCCCAGGCTGGTTTTGGACTCATGGGCTCAAGTGATCCTCCTGCCTCAATCTCCCCTTATCTGTAGCTGGGACTACAGATAAGATCTACTGTAACAGTTTAAATCTACCATCTGAAGGTCTGAGGGACGTGGGAAATTTAAATTATCTTCACTTGCTGGGAAAAAAGAATCACTTCATCTTGGCTCAGGCCCTCCATATAAATTTCCTTGAAAAGATTTAAAAATTAATACATATTTTACATTTAAAAATGTAAAACAATTTTAAAGTCTAAAAATATTTTAAAAATTCAAGTTTTAAAAAAGACAGACCCATTTAAAAAGTAAGTTAAAATTTAAAACATTTTTTTCAAAACATTATGTGTCTTTTTAAGAAGGCTTCCTGCTGAGCATTTGAGAAGAGGCTCCCTGAGCGTGTATATACTTTGGTATTTTGGTGTTTTTTTGTTACCTGGAGGAATGTGTGGGCCCATAGCCTTGCTCTGACTTTCAAGACGGCGCTCTCTCCTCCTCCTAATCGTCCCACTGCACAGGAGATTTGTAAACATTCAATATTTGTGCAATTCTGCAAAAAACCAAAAAACAGGAGGAGCACATCAAGGTCGGTAACTAGTGGCAGGCAATCAACACAGAAGCCTTTTATTTCAACAGAAGACTTATTCATAAAATATTAATTTCGATAAAGAACGATACATTGAAACAACCAAGAAAACCCAGTTGAGTACTAAGGACTTGTCACCTTTAGCAGTAAGAGAAAGTGGGATACAAAATGCAAGGTCAAATTTGGCCTCATTTTAACAACATCTGATGCTGGACTAAATAAGTCCAGATATTAGACTCAACGGTCCTGACCCACTGCCAAGCATTTGTGCCATGACATCCTTCTCTGTATCAAAATTACTTCTGCTTGTAAAGGAGCTCCTCCTGGGAGCTCATTCATCTCATTACTCTGTGTGTTTAACTAGTTTCCACGGTTGCCCAGGGTGTAATGGGCAACCTTTAATATCTGAAGCTCATCTTCCACCGACGAGTACCTTCCAACCTTTAATATCTGGAAGGTACTCATTAACGGCGACATTCTGTCTATCAAATCGGATTGTCACAGACAGGAATGCATTTTGTAACCTCTGCTTATTTACTTTTCCTGTCCCCAGCACTGAGACATGAAAACAAACACATCCCGGTCCCTTTTCTGTGTGTCACGCATGGAATGATACTTCTCTATACTCCCTCATGGACTCAAATTCACCTTGTAGCCCGGATTTATTTATTCTTACTGTCTCATGAGCTGGGCACTAACCTGCTGGTGCTCCCGGAACAGTCAGTTTGTTGAATATTATGGGAGGCAGTTGACTGAGTCATTTCACTTTGACAAAACACTAACCTGAGGGACATGCTACCGTGAGAACCTTCTGTGAGATCTCAGGGTTCTCTGCAAAGTGGGTCATGATGTGTGTCTGATAAATTCCAGGAAGATTGATTTTCACATGACATTTCCAAATACATGGCCTGTCCTCACACTACCAGGGCTGGGCGCTGCGGTCCCCACAATAGGAGCAGGAATTCTCAAAGCCCTGTGGTTCATGGCTCCTGGGAGGACTGTCACGTGTACCTGTGCTCTGTGACTGGCATGCTCATCCCACCAGCTGGAGGCTAGAAGGGAGCCAAGGTTCTTAGATGGTATAAATTCCCTGGAGATGGGATCTAGTTAGCTCTGTCTCTGACTCTGGGGAAGAGTTAGATGAGTTCCCTAGCAGAATGGGATGAATGGGCCATGTTTTGTTGTAGAAGACCAGGGCGTGCTCAAGAAAGCAAAGGCAGGGTACAGGGAGGTGAGGGGGACAGGTGGAGACAAAGGAGCAGCAGGGGAAAGTGATGAGGGATCTGCCCCCTGCTGCTGAGTTCTGCTGAGAAGGCGCTGGGGAGCTGGCCATGCTTTTAAATCAAAAGGTCTGATCAGGTTTGTATTTGAGGGGGACAGGTTGTGTGTGAGAGAGAGAGGAGGGGCAGGAGGGTGACAAGCGTCTACTGCAAGAGCCCAAGGGAGTGATGCTGAAGCCCTGAATGGAGGCAGCAGGAATGGAGAGAGGAAGATGCACTTTGGAGAAGCATAGAAAGTGGAACCCCTGCTGGGGGGCTAATTCATTGAAGGTTGGAACAGGGCCTGAAGGAGGGAGCTCACTGCAATAGAACCGAGAGGGTGGCTACAGGTATGCCTGAGGTTGGCAATTTCAGAAAGAAGGAACATTTGAGGGGGGTGTGTCGTGAACACAGAAGCTTTGGATGCATGAGGGTTGGGGTGGTTAACAGACATTCAGACACACCCTTGAAGCCCTGGACACAGTGGGGAAAGACGGAAAGGGCAGGAGTCACCTCGGAATGGCTGGAGTTACAGTCATGTAAAAAATGTCCCTGAAAAGGCAAAAACCAACAGGAGAGAAAAGAGAGGTCTGGAGAAGGAGCCTGAGGTGCAGGGGGGTTGGACAGTGGGCAGAGAGAGAAGTCTTAGAAGAGAAATTCTAAGCGGGGGGGCTGGTCAAATGTAGGGAGAGAAGTAGAAGAGAAGTTTTGGAAGAATTTGAGGGATGTGATAATTTGAGAAAGTGGCCAGTAGTCCCACAGTCTGGAAGGAGGTAAGACAGGTAAGGCGCTGTAAGCTGAGCCAGGAGGGGAAGACGGGAAAGTCTGGATGGCAGGGAGATAGATGGAGGTGACAGTTTCAAAAAGCAGCAGGCAGCCACGAAGAGACAGAAAAGAAAATGGTTAGGCAGAGGAGAAATTATTTCCCTGTGTGATCGGTATGAATTTTTCTTATGCAAATTGGAAATTATGATCCCAGCACGGATGTTGGCATTTTGCAAGTTCAGATTCCTAATCAGAAATGTGATTCAGTAAGTTGTTTTTAACTAAACACAAACTGTAGGAGGTCTTATTTAGCTTTTGATTTTAGAATAAACTTTGCAAAATCACTCTCTCCCCAGAGTTGTTTTGACTTGAGGACATGGGGAGGCAAATGACTCCCCATATTTGAACCCCAACGAGAGAAAAAGAATAATACCCGAGTGGACAGACTCAGATACAGAAATCAAGGATCACCTTGGCCCTCATCTGTAAGTAACCTTTCTGTGATCATCAGAAGTCAAAAAATTATCTTACATACAAAATATGAAATGAGAAACAAGAGAAAGAAAAGAATTTGGCCCTGCAATCCAAATGCATACGAGTTTCCAAAGAATTTTAGTTATTAATCTCTACTGCCTCGGTGTACTCATGAATGTACAATGAAGTAGAAATTGAAAAGCATTTGAATCTTGATTTTTCAAATGTTTAGTTCCGCACGGGTAGAGCATGTTAGCATTCTACAGATGTCAATTTTTATTTTCTATTCTATGGTTCCCCCCTGAACCTTTTTAAAAAATGATAATATATGGAGTTTTATTAATGTATTCTAAAAGAAAACACATATAAATTTCTTCCCTTTACAGTTTTTAAAAAGCATTGTCATAAAAAAGTACAGGTCCTTGAAGCATAATTTTCCTATTGTCCTAACTTTCTGCCATGTAATTTCAGATACTTCTAATAAATGCTCCTTAGTTTATAAGTTTACCTGGTTTTTTAAAATTAAGTCATCGCTGTGTACATGAATGCAGTCATGGGGTACAATGTGCTGGTTTTATATACAATTTGCAATATCTTCATCAAACTGGTTAACATAGTCTTCACGGCACTTTCTTAGTTATTGTGTTAAGACATTTATATTCCACATGTAGTCAGTTTCACATGTACCCTTGTAAGATGCACCGTAGGTCCCAGCAACTACTCCCCCTCCACCCATCCTTTCCCCTCCCCTCCAGTATCCAATATACTCAGTCCTGCTATGAAATTAATTTACGGATTTCATATGAAAGCTATAACCCAATTATAGCCTAGGAATATGGGGAAAGGGGTAAGGGAGTTTCACTTTCGATTATTTAAGCTAGACTTGGTTGATCATTGCACTTTCCTATCTATTCTCGTGTTTGAAACATGTTTTACTGTCATGGTGAAGTAAATGAATGTCAGAGAATGTTTAAGACACTTCTTTTAAAGCCATTTTAAATGCTTTTAAGTGTATAATGCAGTGGCATTCAGTGTATAGACAACATTGTATAATTATCACTCCTGCCTAATTCCAAAGCTTTTCTATTATCCCAAACTGAAAATCTGGTTCCTGAAAACTTTCTATCAGTGACACACTAGGACTTGCATCTATTTCACCCTAATATCCTGGTACGGTAATAAAAGCTTTCCCACGTGATGGTGACACAGTCAGGATTTTCAGGACTGTGAACAATCCAATATGGCGTCATCCTACTTTGTTGGACTGATATAAATGATTGGGATTATCAGAGGTTTTTATGTTTTGCTATGCTTTTTTTTTTTTAAAGATACTTAATTCAAGGTAAACATGGGGATTCATGAATACAGAGGAAATCCATTTAGAACTTCCCTGGTTCCCCACAAGCCAGCCCACTTTGTCTTCCTCAAAACTCACATGGCTTCTCTGTGTCATCTGATAGCTGAGACAGAGAACCCCTGGATGGATTTTCCTGGGCTCTGAACTCAAGGAGAGGCAGGTGCTTTGGGGAGGGGGGTGTTCTTCTGGGGCTTGGGTCCTTATATACTCTGCCTTTGGGTAACAAAAAGAGAATGAACTACTCTTTCTGGCTACTGCCTCTCTGGGATGAAACCAATGATCCTGGTAGTTTGCACTTGTGTTTCCTGAGTCTGGAAGGCTAAAAACAATACTTGAAGTGAAAACCATCTGTCCTCGGGAGTTCTGTCCAGTGCAATGTTTAACTCACCAGTATCTTCGCGGGGCTTTGCCTGTGAAACTCAAACGTGGGCGCATCCCTCTTCCTGACAAGATGAGGGATGGTGGAGTTTCTTAAAAAGGCGCTAAGCTCAGGAGTGTCCTCTGGGGGAGCCGCAGGCTGCAAACACAAAGCAGGAGACGTCACACAGAATCCCACGGGCGTCATTACCTTTTCATTAACCTTGACCTCCAGGGAATATTTTTTCCTCAGTGGAATATGGTTCAGGTGACAATTCCCACACGTTATTTACCAGCAGCGCATTCAACAGCAAAATGACCTGTGCTGACAAGGAACAAGACTTTCTGCTCTCCAATGACAGCAACTCGTGAATCTGGGGGAATGCATTCCTGGGAAGTTTATCTTGTACAGAGAAGATTTTAAGCAGAAGTCATTTCCCCTTAAGGAAGGAAAAACACGGAGGTGACTTTTTAGGAGTGAGTCATTATTCTGCTGTTACTTTCCTCCCATCAGAGAATGGGGCTGGTTAAACTGAGGAATAGTCTGTGTGGGGAGATGGATCCTGAGCTGGTAGAAAATTGGGGTGCCAGGCTCACTTGTTGAAACAGCCTGGGGACCTGACATCCACATGGCTGAGCCCCTGTTCCTGCATATATAAGATGTGCTCCTTCCCGGCGGTGCCGGTGGCTCAAAGGAGTAGGGCACTGGTCCCATGTGCCAGAGGTGGCAGGTTCAAACCCAGCCCTGGCCAGAAACTGCAACAACAACAAACAAAGAAGTGCTCCTTCCAAAGACAACCATATCCTCATGAAAACGTCTTTCCCAAAGCACACTACAAGCATGTCATGCCAGAATGAACCTTATTTTCAGCCTTGAGTTTATATTTCAAAGTGTTCTAGAACACAATGATTTTATCTCAGGTTCCACGCTGGGTACATCTGAGGGCTCAATAAATATTTTGAGAGTTCCAATAAATCACACATAATTATCCCATTAACATTCTTTATTTCAGCTCCACGGAATATAAAAAGCTTGCTTTCTGCTCCTCGCTGCCACTGAGAATGATGTCTTCCTTGTCACAGTTTCTCTTTATGTTCAAGGGAGCTGTTGTAGTAGCTCATCTCTATGGAATGAAACAGAGACATTCCTACATTGCAGATGTAGGCGGCACCCCCCAAAAGATGAAGTGATAGCGCTCAGTAGGTCAGAAGGACCTGGGAAAATCTACAGGACAGACAGAAAGACGGAGTCCAGACTTGTCAGGAGGGCACACACAGGTCCTTATGTGCTGGTAGTGTTCTTTGTTTCTCCAGACTCATCTGTCATCAACAGCCCTGTGACTGGCCTCCATGCTTTTCTTTCCTGACTGCCCCAGGCACACTCCTAAGACTCTGCCTGATGGTCCCCAAGCTTGCCCTGGTGCCACCTGTCCGTGTCCAGCTGCACCATAGCTGTCTGCTACCTGCTCTGAGTTGTCCAGTGGAAAAACATAAAATGCAAAGTGTAGGGTCACATACAATCTCCCAGGATGTGCCAGGAAACAGAGAGATGAAGATGATTTGAGAAGGAAAATTCATACAAGGACATCATATGTAAGAGGCAATCCAGGAAAGAGTGGCTTTGTAGAACCTAAGGAAAAAAAATTGCAAAAATAACGGTAGGCTAAGAAGGCCAATTCCTGCAGAGGCACAGAGCAGGCTGAGGACCAACAGTACGCACTGAATTTGCCCATTAAGAAATTACGGATGGCTTGGCGCCTGTGGCGCAAGTGGCTAAGGCGCCAGCCACATACACCTGAGCTGGTGGGTTCAAATCCAGCCCAGGCCTGCCAAACAACAATGACAGCTGCAACCAATGCCAGGCATTGTGGTGGGTTTCTGCAGTCCCAGCTATTTGGGAGGCTGAGGCAAGAGAATCACTTAAGCCCAGGAGTTGGAGGTTGCTGTGAGCTGTGACGTCACAGCACTCTACCCAGAGTGACAGTTTGAGGCTCTGTCAACAAAAAAAAGAAATTATGGATGCCCCTCGGAGAGTGTTGGGAGGAGCTGAGGATGGGAGAGAGATGACTGTAAGATGTGCGATGGGAACGTGAATCCTCTGAAGATGCTCTTTTAAGGTCACCTACTAACAGTCATGGCAGAGAGACAGGGAGGAGGTACAGGAGGGGGAGTGAAGGTTTGGAGAAGGCAACGAGGAGAACGGGAAGGAGTGATCCTCGGCGTGGCAGACTCCCCGTGGTGCTGGCTGCCCCGTGAGCATTTACCATCATCAATCTGGTACCGTCAGGACAACGGGTAGAGCAGCCAGACTGTGGAACGTGTGTGACGGAGATTTTCAGGGTGTGGGAGAAGGGAGGTTAAGGGGGCTTGGAAATGGGTATTCCATGGAACACATCAGGGATTCCAGATATGGCCAGAGGAAGTCGTGGGAGCTAGCTGGGTGGACTGCCTCCTGCCTCAGGGAAAGTATTCATACCAAGGAAGAAAAAGCCCAGCAGAAAGAGGAAGAAAAGCAACATAAATGTAGGAGATTGAATTGGAGGAGAGAGGGGCGCTGAGCGGAATGTCTCAGAGGCGGAGCTGCCCAAGTGATGGCAAAGACCAGTGGCCGAAGCCCTGAGATGATGGAGTGTGTGGAGGTGAGGGGAGGCCTTAGATGGGCCAGGTCCACAGGTGGTGGAACATTCCAGGACCATGGCAGGGCCTGGCATAGAGAGGATGAGGATGAGCCCAAGGGTTGCTCATAGATGCTCAGTGACGGAGGACCCCACAGAAAAGCCTTTACAGCATAAGATAAAAAGTGAGCTTACCAAATGGAGAATGGTGAAATACCTAACCTCTCTCATGCACGTGTCTCCTACTGTATAATCTGTGTGTGCACGTAGGGGTGGTTTGTGCTTTGAGATGAATCATGTGCCCTTTTCTTTTCTCTGTAGGTTGCTAACAGTTACGCTACAGAGGCTGACTCTGTAGGTAACCACAGAGAAAAGGTGCTGGAAAGAACTAGGGAATCATTCCTTATTCCCACGTTACAGCCTAGTATTAATAGCAATAATAGGAGAAGTAAAACGATGTCCCCCAAAGACGAAAACTCTAACTTTTTATGTGTTTTCGCTGGGTAGATCTTGTGTCTAAATAAAGAACCCATCCTATTAGGGTGTTTCAAATATTTATACGTCATCTCTCAATAAAGCCCGGGGCTTACTCTGAGCTCGAGAATTAACACATCCCATATCAGGACTGATAAAACATGTCTTTTTTTTTTTTTTTTGTAACATATTTACGAAAGAAAGGAATGCCATTTTTAAACACATGGTCTTCAAGTGGCTTGCAAACCAGTTTCCTCACATGGTATTCCAGAAATTATTTCAAAAACCAAAACACAGCAAGCAGAATTGAAGAAGTTATCCAAGAAATGTAAACAATCGTTCAACCCATTTTCCAGAGCTACGCTTGGGGCCTCTTTCATTACCTGACTGCCGATGAACCCACAGTTCATGGTTTTCCTTTACAGCTGGAGGGTGGGCGACCTCTTAGCAAGCACCCACATTATACAGACACTCAGCTCTGAGGGTAGTTTTTATTTTTTTTTTATTAAATCATAACTGTGTACATTAATGCATTTATGGGGTACAGTGTGCTGATTTTATGTAGTTTGGAATGCTTACATCAAACTGGTTAACATAGCCTTCTCCTCACTTAGTTAATTGTTGTGTTAAGACATTATAGTCTACTCTTAATAGATCTGACATGTACCCTTGCAATATGCACAGTAGGTGAGGTCCCACCGATTACCCTCCCTCCAACACCCCCTCCTCCTCCCCTTCCCCCTCCTCTTCCCTCCTTCATAGACACTCTGAGAAGCTGGTGATTAATACCAACGTATCTTCATCCGAGCAAATGAAAATGGCTTCCTTCCCCAATAAGGAAATAACTGTTGGTAAAAATACTTCTTTCTCCGGCTGTTACTCAGAATTTGACCCCCCCCCCCAAAGAGTTTTCTATTTTCATACCTCTTCACCGAACTCGTCACTCTGAGATAGGTTTACATTTTCAGATTAAAGGGATGCTGTGTAGCTGGAATGTGCAATGCAGTTGGAAATTCAGCATTTGAAGAAAAGGAGTGGATGAAATCAGATTAAGGGCACTGCAAATCCCAACCAAAGCCTGTATACTGTCCTTTTCTTGTTTCTAATTTGGATTTCAGGTACTCCTAGCCCACAAGAAATGGTAGACCACGTTCCTGTTACTTCTTCATCTGTAATTAAAACTAAGTCGAGACAACCTGGGGGCCGGGGGAGGTCAGTCCACCATGTAATTTTCTTTAAGACATAAATGTTGAGAATTCGTAGGGAAAGCAAAACCCTACTTCTGTTTTTACCTTCTGAGTAGTTCACGCACAGCGTAACTGAAAGAATCAACTCCCTCCATTCGCGATGTTGAAGCTTTTCTTAGTCATTTGATTTGGGGCTTTTACATGTTAAGGTACACCTCATAGATGCCATCTCAAAGAAAAGACAAGGCAAAAAGAAAGGGACCCCAGAGTGCATAGTCTGTCTTCGGTGGTCTACAGGCAATGTGAAGAGAGAAGGTGAATGAAGGCATCCACCACGGTCAGTGTTCCTGCAGGACAGAGAACTCGTCTGACCACTTGGGGGTCAGATCCAGGAGCAAGTTGTGGTTGGTTGCCACTAGCACAGAGCATAAAAAGAGGAAGAATGTTAAAGTAGGTACCGCTCTTCTCAGCTCCTCATCAGCCCTCTTGAAACAATAAACAACTAGAATTTTTTCCTGGAAGGAGAGTTTCTAGTAGAAGCCCAAGCATTAAAGGGGGCAAGTAACAAAGATCAAATAACGCTTTAGCTACAAAATTATGGCTCTAATGTTTAAGGTCCTCAAAATGACTCAAGAAAGAAATCAGTAGTTAACAGTCAGGTTATACTAAATGGTCTTATTCCTTTTGTGCTTTCATTTTTAAGGGATGTGTGTGTGTGTGTGTGCTCGCGCGTGTGTGTGAGGGTACTGAGAACTGTTCTTGTAACAAGTGTGTCAGGATTCTGAATTAATAAAAACCAAATAAAAGAAGGCAGTTATGAAGGAAGAAAGTATTCTTAAGGATAAGACAAAACTATGCAAATGTGCCAAGCCAAGCCACTGTCTGTGGGCCCGCTGATTCTAAAAGCAGGCTATAATCCTTCATGAATAGTCTGTTTTTGTGTTTCTGCCTCCCGTGTTTGTATTATTGTACTATCTGGTTGTAATTTGGACTTCTTGTGGGATTGGCCTTGTTTAGGAGACTAGATCTCAGCAGTAATCCCCTGCTTCCCATGGCTCTAAGGACAGCTTTTCTTTTCTTTTCTTTCTTTTTTGGAGACAAAGTCTCACTCAGTCACCCACCCCTCACTCAGTCTGGGTAAAGTGCCCTTGTGTCATAGTTCACAGCAATCTCAAACTCTTGGGATCAAGAGATCCTCTTCCCTCAGCTACTCAAGCAGCTGGGAGTATGGGCACCTGCCATGACACAAGGCTAGTTTTTCTATTTTTAGTAGAGAAACAGTCTCCTTCTTGCTCAGGTGATCCACCTGCCTCAGCCTCCCAGAGTGCTAGGATTATAGGTGTGAGCCACTGTGCCTGGCCATCTAAGGTCAGTTTTTATAAAAGCATTGGCTTTATCTGTGACATATAATCTTTGTGGAGTATAAACTCTTTCAGACCATTTTCACCTCCACATTCTTCTTTCCTGAGCTCAACCCAGAATGGCATCTTGTGGTCTTCACACAGGTTATGTTTCAGCTTCTTATTTGTCCTCCTTCCCTACGTCCAGTCTCATATTCCATAGCATTTTCCCTCAGCATCTTGCACTTGGCTGTTTATTACAAAATATTGCCAATTAAAAAAAAATCCTTTACTCTTTATGAAACTTTGGGTTCCTTAGTAGGGTTTCGTTTTTCAACCTCATCTTATCTAAAGACCATAGTCTGTCCTAGGGCTCTCCAAACCCTAGGATAATGCCCACCAAAATAAGAAAACTAGTAGTTTGAAATAATTATTTGACTGCCTTTAGTCTGATTGAGAAATACTTTGCTCAACTCTAAACTTTTATTCCGAAAAGGATCTGGAACAAATTAACTTTAATGGATTGGTCTGGATGCTGCAGACGGTTGAACGTTTCACAGTGTTTTTTAAAATGGTACCACGCGAAGAAATGGCCACATTAAAATCCTCTACCTCTGAGCTAGACCATGAAACCTGGAGAGAGAACCTTCATGGACATCTGCTTATGCCCTGAAGATTAGGAAAATGATGACGTAGAAACTGTCAGGAAAGGAATAGAAACCCAAAGGCAGGGACCTTTTCACTGAGAGGCAGAAGTGAGCAAGGAAGTAAATGACCCCATTGTTTCCATGTCCCTTTGCTAAGCTCAGGGGGCCTTGGTGTCCTCAGATGGGAAAACAAGAGGTTGTGTAATAAGAGTGGTCAAACAATTGTTTCAAACTACCATTTCTTTTTGTTTTGATGGACTTTATTTGGAGAGTCCTGCAAATAGACTACCATCTTTGGATAAGATGAGGTTGAAAAATGAAACTCTACTAAGGAACCCAAAGTTTCATAAAAAGTAAAAAACTTTATTTTTTTTTTAAATTGGCAAGATTTTGTAATAAACAGCCAAGTGTACAATGGTAAGGGGAAAATCTGTAAGGATTATAAAACTGTTCCTAGGAAAGCAAGACAGATAAGACGCTCAAATGTACCCTGTGTTAAGACCGCAATACATCAGTGTCCCCACAATACATCAGTGTCCCCTCCTTAAACTTTGAGGGACATTGGGTAACTTGGTGGGATAACCAAAGTGTACCAGTCCCTATTCTGAACAATGAACCTTGCTGAGAAGTCTCATTGGATGCTCAGGCTTATATGAGAGGACTTTGAGGCTTACACCATATTTGGAATGCATATTTAGTTTATAGACTGGTTATATTTCAGAAGGCTTTAGGTTAGATGTTTGGCATTTAGAATACATTTCTCTTTAGAAATGGTGTTTTAAAGGGTGGTTCAGATCTTAAGCCAGTCCAAAAAAATCAACTTAATCCTCAATATGGCTTTGATGTTGTAAATGGCATATTGGTTATAAAAATAATAATACCCAGGACCCTTGCCCATAGGAGTGATTTAAAAAATAGGGATCAAAAAAATCAATGTGTTAAGTACAGTGTATCAAATGCTGATATTTACAAGGAACTAGACCTAATCAGAGGGGGGTGAGAATGTATGTGGGAATTTTATAGAGATTCTGGGAGATTTCTGAGAAATGTCAAAGGATTTAGAGTCTGTGGCACTGGTTCCTGGGAATGAGTGTTTCTAAGAAAATTTGGTGGTTTCTTTTCTACAAGCAAGTTTCCTTAGAGATCCTCAGGGGGTTGGAAAGAGGAAATGAAGGGGAGAATACTGTCCAGTGGTAAGTGGGCAAAAATGAAAATGCCTAAGGGAGGGAGGAGTTGACTACAAATAATGTATTTGAACATGAGAGAAAGGGATTTTGCTAAAGGGAAATCAACTGAATGATTGAAGAGGCTAGTGTAACGTGGGACTATGTGGATCCCTCAACTTTAGAAAGCTGGGGTGGGAGTCTCCTCTGACAGGTTCACGGTTGGCCTGGGACATGTGGGGAGTTAGTCTAGTAGGGGTTGAAGCATCCTCAGAGAAGCAGAAGGACATGTAGATGGGAACTGTTCACAGGTGCGATGCTTCAGAAACACGCAGGACCTATCACTTCTGTGTAAAGATGCTGTAGAACCGAAGAGTAAGGAATTGGACCTTAGTTCACTCACTGGGAAAGAAAGATTGAATACTGGAATTTAATTCTTGATCTTAAAAATATATTTCTGGGGTGGTGCCTGTGGCTCAAGGAGTAGGGCACCAGCCTCATATACCGGAGGTGGTGGGTTCATGTATATATATATATATGACATATATATTATATTTTCTGCTTCCCTGCTTTTTTTTTTTTTAAACATGTTCTCTGCTGCCCTCAGTAGAGTGCTATGGTGTCATAGCTCATAGCACCCTTAAACTCTCAGCTCAAGTGATCCTCTTTCCTCAGCCTCCCAAATAGCTGGGACTATAGGTGCCCACCACAACACCCAGTAAGTTTTTCTGCTTACTCTACTGAAATAATTTTACTGTAGGTCTCTTCTCTCTCTGCTTCTCACTAAAATAAAGCGATCTGTTCTACAACTTTAAAAACCCCCAGCAACTAGCCTTGATGCTAATTTGAATTTGACATTGATATCAGAATCAAAATTTCTTGAACTCTTCTGTTGAAGACAGCATCGGCTTGGAAATAATTTGTTTTTTTACTAATTTCCAACTCATATTTAAGACAGAGAATACTGTTTGTCTTTCTATTCTCTGGGAAGAAATAAATTACCAAGTTGATAGAAACTTCACCAAGAAATTATTTCCTATCTTAAGGGGAGAATAACTTTCAAATATTCTCAATTATTTTTAACCATATGAAGTTACTGATATGAAGTATACTGATTATCAATTTTTAAATTTTATTTATTGATAAAAACTCTTTCAGACTCTGGGGCATGTATTCAACAGATGCAAAGATTCTGTGAATATCTGAAAATAAGAACATTTCAAACGTTTTTGAATTCAGAATTTCAAGAATTCACAAATTGTTATAATTAGTTATTTTAGGGAGATAAGACTTCATATTGCAATCAAATCTTATATTCAATTTCCCACATTGCAAATTTTTGAAAACAAGTGTAATTAAATTGCATTTTAAAAATCACTAGCCTCAGACAGATTTTCAATCAAAGTCTATACTTGAAAAAATACCTGGGTTTTAGGAAACGCCAGGTGCCTATTTACACATCACCACTGAGTTTGCACAAGTCAGACACCGTTCAAGGCAAGTCAGCTAGTAGAGCTGTCCCAGTCTCTGTAGATAATTGTTAAATTGCTACAAAGAAACCAAATAACTCACAACCCATGTGGGACACATTAAACAAGTTGCGTAGAAAATACAAACATATAGAAATATGTCAGATATCAACTAAATACTACATGCCAAGAAAGTTAGAAGCCTTCTTGGTAGTCATGACCTCCAAGAATCTAAGACTGAAATACAGTATGTATTGCATACAGAGCAGGGTATTCACAAGTTTTAATTACTTAAATGTTATACATGCACACTTGAAGATGAAGATATTAAAAATCATCTCAAGGAACAGCAGAGAGGAAATGAGAAAAAAATTCCAGGGAGGAAGTATTTTAAATAATGTTGGCCACTACAAGTGGCCTTATTTATTATTTCCCCATAAAGAAGGCTTGTCACCCCTTAAGTCTTCTACTGTTGAACCCCCCTTTCAGTCTTCCTGTCTAAATACATGGCAGCTGGAGTGAAGAAGAAAGCCTTTCATAATGGGCAGTGACACAGTGTCACTGGCTCAGAGAGAGGCAGACCTGCTGTGTGTCGGACAGTTGAGTCAGTATTTCATGAAGGACGTCCTTGAGCCATTTCTAACAGAGACTCTGTTAGAGTAGCTCTGTCCCTGTAGCTCCTAGGAGAATATTCCTTCCGAGGACCACATCTGATCAACTATGTTTTGTTTTTGTTTTCCTACAAAAGTGACCTTTTCAAGGGCTTATGCTAATTAATTTATTTCCTTCACAGAAAGAGCTTAAAGCCAAATTCAGACTTTAACCTGGACGGTTTAGACAATTGAACTTGTCCATGAGGGTACAGCCAGCAGACATGTTCATGGGCAGAAGGTGGAGGCTCTAAGGGAGGCGGAACCTCAGGCCCCATGCCAGCCCCTGCATCTTAAAGACCCCCAGGTGATGGAGAGGTAGTTTAAAGCACGCCTCTAGGCTCCTCTGTAAGTTCAAATAAAGAATTCCCTGAACATTGCAGTCTGGGAGCTCTTGGGGCACTGACATGGCCCTTGGCAAATTATCACATTTCACCACTAGCTTTTGGCAACAGCTGGAAGAGCCTGTTTTGGCAGAGATCCTCATCTCTTTGGGCAACAGACCAACAAAGACGTTCAAATTGCATCTTGTACTAATTTTCTAAAAGATGGCGTGTCTATGTCCAATTTTGTAAAAGGCGAAAGATTTATACGATCTGAAGAGAAACCAGAGTATACGCGTACGATTTTGTTTGGGTTGTGCTATCAAGTCAGATATAAAAGGTACTTATTGAAATGGGCTAAATAAATGACAAGTCACCTTGAGCAACAGAAATAAGAGAAATTTAAGTTTCCTTAGAGGAAAAGTTTAAATTAGGCTAAATAATTTAATTATAAAACTAGAAGGAAAGGTCTGCCCGTAGTATATTATTATGGTAGTATATTATTACTATCAATATAATTACTTTGCTTTTTTAAAAAAATCAAGTCACCATTTTAATTTTTCTATGCCATAAAAAAATAAAAGCTGCCAATTGAATCAGACACCTACCTTTATATCCTGTGGGTTGATATCAGGATTTGTTTGACACTGTAGAGGTCCCAGCGTTTGAATATGAAAAATATAGAGAAGAAATTCGTCCCGGGCTGAGAATGGCCAGCCTACTTCCAGAATGGTGTCACTGATAGCGCTTGGTCCAATATTGTGTAGCTAGAAGTAAGTGCATATTATACAATGTTACAGCAAAAGGCAGGGGGGTGAAATAAAACTCTGTGTATTCTTTACTCATTAAAAATATAGGTATTATTAATTTTAAGTCATCACTTTCTTTACATGGAAAATAAGAAAATAGTCTACCTGGCAGAAAGTGCTCTGAAAGCCTGGTGTCCTGGCACTCAGAGAATATTCTTCAAACTGCAAAGCTCTTAGGATAAGTTTCTTCAGCAAAGATCATATTAAGCACGTCTGATCATTGTGATACTTACTCAGAGTTTATATGAATTCAATTGTACTGCTAAAAATGCACTTTTAGTGATATGGTTTCAAAATGTAGCAATTCTTTTTTTACACTGAAATCTGCCCCTGCTTTCCTGAGGACTGATTCACCAATTGCAACCATATGGGACGCCCTCTCATTCACCCCTTGGACAAATGGCCATCCATCAAGTGACAAAGCCAGTCATTGCTCACCACAGTCACTCTGAAAGTTCATTTCAAAGCTGAGCTTTGTCTGTTTCAATCTGGAAATCTCAAGGAAGGACAGGCTACATCTCTTAAAGAGATAAACATTTTCAACATGTGACATCCGCTCTTGGAGAACACAAAATTGTTTGATCAAAACACGAAATACATTTAAATGTGATTTAATTTAAAAATTTACTTCAAAGTTAGCAGGGATCCTCTTTTTCTTTTTTCTTAACATTCTGACGATTACAGTGATCTCTAAACAAGGTACAATTGTGTTTGCTTTTTAGGTGGCCTATTTATTTAATTCACCTTATCCAAAAAGCATGGCATCCACTGATATAGTATAGTTTGAGATCTGTTTGAGGGCTGATTTTAGCATGACTAGCAATTATTCTAAACTTGTAGGATCCATGTATGCTAACATTAGAAGCAAGCCTGTTCTAAGAAAGATGGAGTCTAAAAATATTTTCAAAGTTCATAAAATTTCACTATTCTGAAGTGGAAACCAGTACACACAGCTTTAATAAAGTACTTGACAGTTATTTTCCCCACTCCCCAAGGAGGTTCTTAATAAGAATGGCCTTGGAGACTGTATTATCCTTTTGCTATCAAAAGGGCTTAAGGCAAAGCTTTGATCCTGCTTTGGACAAGGCTTCTGAATCTAAACCATAGGCTAGGCAGATGGTCGAAGTTTTCACGCTGACACTGCCCAGGAATTGAGGCTTCCTCCCACATATGTAAAACAGCTCATCAGTTTTGAAAAGGCTTTATTGTTAATCTCAGAGGTTGTTATTTACAGTCCCTTGTAGCTTGAGAAGAAAGTCATAGAATTACCGGAGCAGTGGCATGAGTTACACAGGGAAGGTAGAGAAGTTATTAATCAAGAAGGAACCTCAAATAGAAAATGCCTCGAACATCGTTTCACCAACATTCCACTCCTGGTCCCTTGACAATGACTAGGAATAAATACCCTCTACTGTTAGCACTGACTTTATTAAAAAACAAAACAAAAACCTGATCAATGACTAGATTAACTCTTTGCTAAAACTACCCTTTACTAAACCACCCTTTGAAATTTTTATGGTTAGTTTCTAACTGTAAAAAATTCCAAGGTTCCAGATTGTATGTCAATAAATCTTTTCCCCATTCACAATTTAACACTTCAAGTGGGAAAAGAGTATCAGGTCCTTTTCATGCTTCT
Source organism: Galagoides demidoff (assembly GCA_963574575.1). Classification (NCBI taxonomy): domain Eukaryota; kingdom Metazoa; phylum Chordata; class Mammalia; order Primates; family Galagidae; genus Galagoides; species Galagoides demidoff. The sequence continues at coordinate 10,516 of CAUYQV010075377.1, read as the reverse complement.
GGAAAATTTTACTAATCAATGGAGTATCATTTTTTTTTTTTTTTTGAGACATAGTCTTACTTTGTCACCCTGAGTAGAATGCTGTGGCCTTATAGCTCACAGCAACCTCAAACTCCAGGGCTCAAGTGATCCTCTAGCCTCAGCCTCCCAAGTAAGTGAGACTATAGGTACCTACCACAGTGCCCAGCTATTTTTAGAGATAGGGGTCTTGCTCTTGCTCAGGCTGGTCTTGAACTTCTGAGCTCAGGGAATCCACCCACCTTGGCCTCCCAGAGTGCTAGGATTACATGTGTGAGCCACTGTTCCCAGCCTTTCAATACAGTGCCTTAAATCTCAGAATAAGTTATTCATTTCTAATTTGTGTTACCTGAATGAAAAATAAAACTATTCTTATCTGTCTACCATCCACCCACCTTATATACTGTAATGTGCATTTTTTTTTTCAGTGTAAAAGTGAATAATTCATAAAATTTTCTTTTTGGTACCTTCCAGTTGGTGACCTCCAGTTTAAAAGACATGTTCGTTTCAAGGCTATCTGAAAATGTGGGGGGAAAAACAGAAGCTTCTAGAAAGCTAGCCATTTTTACGCATAGGCTGTTCAGACATTAAAAAGAGAGGAAGTAAAGAGCATTTAAAAAGAATTGTAACAAGATAAAATGTCTGTCACCATGTAAGGACTTGTAATACTGAGAAGCAAGTGACCACATCTGGTTTGCTCAACAGAACATCTATCCCCCCACCTTACACTGTGATGAGATGATAACAGCACAAATCCATACCTTGGATCCATGTCTTTTAAAATGCTATGCAGAGTTTATTAGCACAGAAATTAAGAATAAACCCCGAATACGACCGTAAGGGACTACCTCGTAAATATGTTCCACCAATGGTCCAACTTCCTCCTCTTTGTGGGGCTCCTCCTCCGGTTCCCAGCTGTGAATGGGCAGCACGATCTGCGGAGGGTGTGACACTCTGAAACATGGAAGGCCGTGTTAGTCCCTGAAGAAGGCCCAGGGAAAGCACAACCCCAGCAGGAGAGCAAAGTGGCTGTCAGTGCGTTCGAGTAGATATTGCCTACACGGAAAAAACCGCTGAGTGGTTAAAGTGATGGTGAAGGACCCCAAATTTCTACTTTTGGTCCTTAATTTCTGGTCTTTAGCCCAGAGTCTATTTTATAGCATCTCATCTCTTAGGCACCAGCAAGCAGAGCAGAGAGCATTCTTGAGTTGAGATAGATGAAGAAATGAACATACAGTTACATACATAGGTAGGTAACTATGAATTTGAGACAGACTGTCAGGGTCCATTATTTCACTTCCAAGAAACTCAGCTGACAGCATCCTTTCTGAGTCACCTGTGCAAGTTTCTTTCTTTCTTTTTTTGGCCGGGGCTGGGTTTGAACCTGCTACCTCCGGCATATGGGGCCGGCGCCTTACTCCTTTGAGCCACAGGCTCTGCCCACCTGTGCAAGTTTCAACTTGAATGGTGTGGCTGGGAGGCTTCATTTGTTTCTGTCCGCACAGATTTCATGTTTCTTGATTTTTATGTATCTCACAACTTTCGTAATGACCCAGGTATAGGCATCTATTTATCTAGTCTGCGTAAGTGTGGGAATGTGTGAGTGGTGTGTGTGTACCAATTATATGATCCCTGCTTTAAGTGATATCAAGAAATGAGATTCTTGTGTCTGAATAAAAGTCTAGGATTTTGAGTTATGCTAAATGTCCAGTTGTGAAGAAATACAGTTTCTGGTTAAAGACCTCAGAATAGAAAAGTGGCCCATATATACTACCCATTCTTAGATTTCTTTGGCTTCCCATTGGTATAATCATATCTTTCACTAGGCCAGGTCTACAGCCAAAACAAAATAGGGTGTGATTGAGTTCTAAAGTCTCATAGATAATTTGAGGGTGAGAGAAAAACAGAGTTAAATGGTATAATCATGTAAGTAGGATATTAACTTGATAGATAGTTATTTTCTCCTATAACTCACACCTGGAAAGTGACCACCAGATGAATAAAACACAGTACTTGGCGTTCCTCCATATTAGAAGCTGATTACAAACCAAACTGTTATTTTTATAAAACCTTAAGACAGATAATTCTCAAGAAAAAGGCCCACGATGTTTTCTAGCAGTTTTTAGGTAAAGGTATCTTTAAAAGAATTCCCAGACCTTTACCTAAGAGTAACTTCAACAGAAACTATCTCTTTTGGCAATCAGATGTCTTAAGTGCTGTTTTAAAAGTATCCAATAATTTATAATACAGGCTCTGGTAACAGCAAACATTGTTTTTTTTCTCCGCATCTGGGTAATCACTTCCTACAGCAGAAAGCAAAATTTATTGGGGTCAATTCTGACCTTAGGGCAAGTAATTTAATTTCTGTATGTCTCTATTTCCTCGTCTGGAAAATTCTGATAAACGCCTTGGATTGTATATGATGAATGACTGGAAAACACCTCCGATGCTTTGGGTCAAAGTTAATTTAACCGAATTGTTTTCTGGAAGGAAGCATAGTTTTTGAAATGAACACCCCACAGAAGCACTGCTAAATTGTAAAGCTCTTTGCCTTAATGGACACCTAACTGTTAAATAAAAAGTGCAGGGCACAACTTTCCTGCGGGGCACAAAATTTGCAAAATTTCTACCTTTATATTGGCTTGTCATTGGGTCACATTCCATTTCCTACTTGATTTGATTAAATCATGTTAAACATAGAGGAGGACGTGGTCAGGAGAAGAGCACAGGATCTGTGTGCTGGGTTGTTTTCATTACTGGGAAGCCCAGAGAGCTTGGGCTTCTATTCCCACCAGGTCTTGGCAACCTCAACATCTAAAGCTCCCTTGATGCTCAGCTTGGCAACAGAGTGGAGTCCGTGCTCAGCATCCATCGCCCATTGTGAGGTTCTACGGAAACTTTTTTTTTAGACCCGAGAACAAATGTAGAACAGAAACTGAACACATTTTTTCCAAAAAGTTCTGTTCTCATTGTCATTAATCCTGTAAGGCTGGCTATAAAACCTCCAGGATCATAAATATCAACCTTTAGACTTTGACAGGTGCTCTGGAGACAATGTGGTCAAAACTCCTCATGATGTATCTGAAAGGAAAACTGATGTAAAAGCAGTGGGTTAACTGCAGGTGAGAAGCCTGTTCTAGCTCTGAGGTCCTGTAAGAACCATCTACTCTATTTCCAATATACAATGCTCCATAAGGGTCCCCAAGCTGCAGTGGTATTTAATGAACACAAACTTCCTGGCCCAGTTCTGAAACAAAATCAAATAGAAATCTAAGTAGAAATACACAACCATCACAGGCCATGACAAACTCATTCAAAAAGTGTGGCCCAGTTATTTATCCATTGAAGACTGATTCAGATCGGGGGAACCCATGGCAAAGAATGGCTCTCTGAAGATCCCAATTAAATCAGTGAAACACTAATTATGGTTTTCAAAGTGAATTTTTTAGAAAGAAGGAGGCAAGCAAGGAAGAAAGAACATAATCAACAAATTTTCCTTGGATGAAGAGTGAGCGTAGTAATCTAACAACCCTTACTGACTAGGCCTTCCATCCTCAAGATGGATAGAGCATTATTCTGCTCAGAGTGTTGGGTAGTAAGAAGATTTACCCACAATCCCTTTCCTCCTATCTCTCATCCAATTTCTTACTGGCACCTTCCTCAAAGAACAGGATCCACAGAAAAGGTATAAAATGTAGACTCAAGTGATCCACTTGACTTACTCATCTAAAAGTTAGCCATTTATTAATCTCAAGATATAGTGAGGCTAAATTTTTATGCTAAAATAATTATTGGAGATGTGATATTTTTAGGCAATCACATAGTTATTTTAGCTAGCTTCTTATCAACTGGTTTTTATAGTTTGATTACCTCATCAGTTTGGGGAATAAAGTGCTTTCTTCTTTTGATATCTTTAGAGTTAATTATCATTCAGGCTTTATTATAATTTCCAATGGAAGACTCATAATTAGTAGAGAAGAGTAAAAATTGGTAACCACAGTGAACTGTCATCTCTAGCACATTGGGAAAATCCTGTGTAGTTTTCACTAGTATTTTATCATAACTCTTTATGTACAGAAAGCTATTATTACACAACTACAAGGCCTTGTTTAAGACTTACCCTCTTATTTCCACTTGAGCTACAGCAGTGATGTTGATTTGCAAACTCACAAAATTGCTGTCTGGATTGTCCTTGTTGGAACTAAAACGCAGGGACATATGATTTAAATACGTTTTCTCAGATGTGTTACCACAATACACGATCACAGAAAACATTCTGTATATCACGAGAGCAATACACGTTACCAACCTGGTCATTTAGAAAACAAAAAGATTCATTCTACAAAATCACAACCATTTGTCCTGGGAAATACTGAGACCCTTTATGATCAACAGCAACATAATGAGCTTCCCTGAAGAGATACTTTATCTGGAAATAGCACAGATATCTGGAGCAGCAGCCCCCAACCTTTTTGGCACCAGGAACCAATGACAAAAATTGTCATGGGAGATAATTTTTACTCGGACTGGTATGGGGGGATGGTTTTAGGATGAATTGTGCATGTTACATTTATTATGCACTTCATTTCTATTATCATCACATTGTAACATATAATGAAATAATTTGTCATAATGCAGAGTCCGTGAGTGATGGGGAGTGGCTGTAAATACAGATGAAGGTTCACTTGCTCATCTACTGCTCACCTCTTGCTGTGTGACCTGGTTGTTACAGACCAGGACTCGGGGATAGTAGATCTAGAGAACCTAATATTTATTTGTTGTTGTTGTTATTTCAATGCTTAAACCAAAGAGGCATCAGACTGAGTTCATTTTCTGGGCTCTCTTTGGACAAATTCCTTAACATCTCCATGCATCAAATTCATTGTCTGTCAAATAGGAAATGACAGCACAGCCGACTCCTGATTCTCCATGCTAATAAAGAGGAGGACTGGCTCGAGTAATCCGGTTCAGCCCGTAATGGAAACAGCATTTGCGTTTGGCTCTGGAATGCATCATATCATACGTTGCTTTTGGCAGCAATTTTATCTCCCTTCCAGTTTACTTCTTAAATTCATATTAAAATAAGTGTACACTTACTGTACACTCACTGGCTGACTAGGGCAAGGAGAGGGGAGGGAATTAGAAGCATGGCTAGAAGCAAGACCCAAGGAAGCTGGGAAGTTCATAATCAGGCAATCAAGAGATGTCGTGGAAGTCTGGGAAATACATCAGGAGTCTTGGGGCAAAAGGTGTGTGTTTAATCATACCGCTTTGAACAGTGGCAAAATTATTTTTTAAGATTGCTGGGTTTTTCTCCTCTCATGCGAATAAAATTAGACATGAAAACTGAACTTTTAAAAAATGCACGTGTGGGGCTAAAGTTTGTGCTATAAGGAAAATTCACACACTCCGCAAGAGGCTCAGCCGGTAACTGAGCTTTGGGGGCAGCAGCCATCTGATTTAAAGATGTGCTTCCATTTAAGTCACCCCAAAATGAGGTGGAAACTGAGGCGTGCCCATATTGCCACTAGCAGGCCATGTTTATATCCAAGTTTGATTATGGAAAGAAAATCACTATTTGTTTTCATCGTCAAATCTCATGGGGATTCAACAGACACACTCTAGTACTGTGATGGTGGCAATGGGTGGGTTCCAACCAGCTACTGAAGCTTTCCAAATGTGGAGGCTAAAAGGATATGATAAAATTCTGCTTTGGAAGGAGGAGGAGACAGATTTGTTCCCACAATGGCCAGTTGCATACACCAATAAGGTCATTTAAACTGCAAACATACATGAAAGATATAAATGGGCAAATGTCAGACTCATTTCCTGCAATGGGGCCTCACTGCTAAGCCCTGATTGAACCTGGAAGGACTCGTTCAGTGAAGTTTGAATTCCAGTGTCCGGCTCATTTTATTATCTTATCTGGGGAGCACCTGTCAACTAAAAAGTCATTATTTGTTTGTTTTTTAAAATGCAGGATTCTGAAGTCTAACCACTGAGATGCGATTAATTAATTCTACTTCCTGCAGAGTTTGTGGTTTCAAGTAGATGACAGGCAACTCTTTAGTTTGGAAATTTAAATATAGCTGTTCTACGGACCAACCAGATTTTGTTCTGTTTCATGACTGCTTTGTAGCAGTGGGAAATCAGAATTCTGAAAAAGCAAAGTTTCCTTTACGGTAGGACATAATTCAATCGTGTTTTGTTTCCAAGTGGTTTAAATTAACAATAATTTTCCTTACTCACGAGATCCTGAATATGTACATTGATGTCAAACTTTGAGATGGTCTTTGAAAGTAAGTCTGATAGGAGACTTCTGAAGGTTATTTTGAAACGCAGCAGAAGTCCAGCCCTCTGGCTGGGTTATCAGAATCATTCTCGGTCACACAGACTTGCATGCCACTTATTACCACATACCAGTGGGGTTGACAAAATCTCCTGGTAGGAAAGGAACCAGGCCTGCTATATAACTGAAATGTTTCCTTGACCTTTTTCCTACGAGGAAACCTCCCTCACTGATAGCACGGCCACATCCAAACAAGCCATCCATCACTGCCGCGGACACTGAGCTATTTATACTGGTGGTGCTATGCAAGAAAGGATGAATTTCCTCTCTGACTGTGCTCTGTGCCATACGTCAGTGATAAACACGCTTGTTTTCCACTTTATTACTCCAGTGCTATTGTCTTTCTCCTTTCTACTTCCTATTTTCTATTTCTGAACATTCCCTGTACATTTTCCGTGGCCTCTGCAATGTCAAAAAAAATAACACAGTGCCCATTTCACCATTACTAAGGAAGCAGCTTCAAGGATGCTTACAAAGATGTGTTTGCACTTGGGAATTGCCGTCTGAGACTCGCTCTGAACAGGAGGAGAATGTTTACGTCGTATAGATCGAGGGCATTTAATGCAAATATTTGCTAACAGGAAATACATTTAAGCTTACTAACTTATAAAGCCTATTTCTCTTTTGGCTTTTATTTGTGGAAACAGGCACATAATATACATAAATTCTTATTTACGTCTTTGGAATGTGTTAACAAGGCATGCAGATAAATGCTTACCTCTCAAATACCCTGGTATTTGAGTTTTGCTTGAACACCGTATTCTCACGTGTATCTCTATAATGTATGTTTTAGGAATTGAATGTTTTACATATATTCAAGTTCTTTCTGCATTTTTGCATTTTTATATTTTTGAGGATGATGTTAGTCCTGAGTAGAAATGAAATATCATCTTGATACAGTTTTTAGACCAATGGGGATGTTAAAAATGTGGCCATTTCTATTGTACGCTGAATTCAATATTTTATTACTGAATTTGTTTTTTAAGTGATGATCTACAGCGTGGATCTGGGGAAGACATTTAGGATATCATGTGATATCTTTTGCTTCTTGAATGAACTGCTAATTGAACCCATGCTCTTCTTTGCAACTATAATCCAGAGTAAGGAGGAAATATCAGTGAAATTGCTTTGTGCATTTGTATGAATCAAGGCTGTGCACTTTAAGTGATACAAAAGCTTCGTGCCACTGCAGAATCAATTAGCCCCAGATAACGATGCATTATTGACAGATGATGATGGAAAGAAGTGGAAACTTCAGGCTACTGAATAGAGTGACAGTGGCCCTTTGCTATAGCATGTTTTTTTTTTTTCTCACTAGAAATTTAGAAATATAAGCATATTTCTGAAATGAAAATATCTAGGATTACAAGAACCTTTTGAGAATATACTCAGATATAAAGAATGATTAACTAAGCTTTTGCTAAAATGAAGAATTCATTCTATCTGGACTCCAATAATAATTTGGATTAAAAATTTTTATAAGTCTATAATTCCACAGAAACTATCTCAGTTAAATTCAGGACATACCCCATGAAATTAAAAAACAAAACAAAACAAAACACGGGAGGTAGGTTAGAAAACTTTCCTCCCTAGAAATGTATCTCAGTTTGATGGTGGTGGTGGGGAAGTGGTTTGTGACACTGCTACTCTAATAACAATCCCTGCATGATATCAACGTAAGTTTAAGGATTAACTACATTACACCCTAGTATTTGAGAACCAAACTGTAGATATTTGTAGTCATTTTAGTAGTTGGGGTTTAATATACTGGACAAGGTATAACTAACCTTGGGGGTTTGCATTCCTGTTTTAAAGTTGTAGATCATGACAAATATATACATCTCACAGGGCATCTTACTACATGCATTTATACTTATCTGAAAGAAATGTTTCATAAATAGTGCTAATATATCACTTATATATTGTATTCCATTCAATCAACTCCTTCCTTCTCTCCTTCCTTCTTTCCTCCCTCCCTCCCTCCCTTCCCCTCTTCCTTCCCTCCTTCCAACCTTCCTTTCCCTTCCCTTCTTTCCTTTCTCTTCCCTCCTTCCTTCTTTGAAATGAGGTCTTGTCATGTTATCCAGACTAGACTCAAACCCCTGGGCTCAAGGGATCCTCCTGCCTCAGCCTTCAATCTCTTTCTTTTAATATGGGTCTAGAGTCATTCAACTGATTTCATTACCAGCTAATGGGTTGAAGTTCACAGCTGGGAAGCCCCTGCCCACATGCCACATTATTCTCTGCAGGTCTTCCCACTCAGGAAATATTATTTTTAGCCATGAAGGAGCAAACAGAATGCAAGAGGAAAGTCACAAGTGAATCCTAAAACTGGGTCAGCTTTAGAAAAGGAAGGCAGCTACCTACGTGGTTTAGCTCGATACTAAAGAATACTCTGCCCTCAAAATACAATGTCTCTCCTATACCCCTCCATGGTTCCCACAAGTAAGCCATCAGAGACTCATCCATTTTTGAAAATTTAGGAGACTCCAACATTGCAGATGTAAAGTTTATGCTTACTTGAAGAGATTTTGTTCTCAGGGAACACCCAGCTGAGGCCATGGTGGGTTGGGGGGGAGGACACGTGCCTTGGAATGAGAAAAAGCAGAGGTGAAGCTGGTGGGAGGGCGCTCAGGACAAAGTATTAACTATCTCACTACTTGGCCTACGACATAATGTAATCTCTTTTTCAAAACCAAAACATTGCAAAAACCAAAATAGTTGAGAAAAATGAATAAACAGGCTGTGAAAGTTTGGGTTCCAATTGCAGAAGAGCTTTTAAGGGGAAGGACCTTGACACATGACATCATTTCATTCTGGATCGCGGAGAGACTGTAGGCATTTAAAGGCCTAACCTTCTGATTTGGAGATCGAAGATAATGCTCATATTTGTTTTCTCAAGACGTGGAACTGCAAATCGGAGGCCTAGAGAATACTAAAAGTAAAACAAAAACAAAAACACATATACGACACAAAGTTACTACATGAGAAGGACCTTTCACACAGCATAAAAATCTTTTCTAAGTCATCCCTGCAAAACCCCACCCTGGATTGCTGGGGCTATCCTTTTTTCCTGCTTCTATTCTGGGTGGCTGAGAGCCCAGTGGAAGTTTTGAGAGGACACCACAGGACCCAGAAGATTCAGATTCCTCTATATTTGGTTCTTTCTCCATTAAGTACTATACCAACCCTTCTCCAGCTTGCTTCCTTCCGTGCTAAATTGAAAGCAACCCAAATATACGTGTAGGTGAAGAGATTGATTTAGAAAACCAAAGTGTTTCTGTTTGATGGACATTTATGTAGTCATTGAAATTATGGCTGTGGAATCAATGCAATGATATGGAAAATGCTTCTAGTGTAACAATGAGCCATGACAAATAATGGTTCCAATGTTTCATTGCTATGAGTTTCAGCTATGATTTTAGAAGTCTGTACATGGAAAAATTACTGTATAGGAGTGGGGATGTACTGTAAGAAGATATTCCAGTATAATATTAATACAGGATAAGCTTACAGTTATAGGGACTGCTTTTTTTCCTTTCCTTATTTTCTAAATTTTTAAAACTGCTCTTATTATTTTTATGATTTGAAAGTAGATAAAAACAGGGAGAAAGATAAATCCAAGGATGGTATAGATAAGGAAGTAAAGATAATAGGTAACATGTCCATCCAATGATGTTTCTTTCTCTTCCAATTTCTGTGCTAGGCCTGAAATGCATTATTTCATGTCATCATGACAACCACTCGGAGGTAGGTACGGTCATTGTTGACATTCGGCAATCGGGCAGCAATCTGAGGATTAGAGAGATTCACTGCCTTGCTCCAGGTACAGAGCAAATAAACTCCAGAGTTGGAATTTAAATCCCTGCAAAGCTGACTCCAGAATCTGTAATCACAGCCACTACAGTATGAGAATCAATCCAGGAACAAACACTTGTGTTAAGATAAATCAGGAAGGCTTGGCGCCTGTGGCTCAAGCGGCTAAGGCGCCAGCCACATACACCCAAGGTGGCAGGTTCGAATCCCCAGCCCGGGCCCGCCAAACAACAATGATGGCTGCAACCAAAAAATGGCCAGGCATTGTGGCGGGCGCCTGTGGTCCCAGCTACTTGGGAGGCGGAGGCAGGAGACTCGCTTGAGCCCAGGAGT
>CAUYQV010075373.1:0-47277 GCA_963574575.1 Galagoides demidoff | reverse complement strand
ACCCACAGGCCTGAAGAATAAAAAATAAGTGCTTCATCTTTTCCCATTTTCCCTCCTGGGATCAGAGAATCAAAGACTCCAGCAACCAAACAGGGCATCTCCAAGCCCTTTCTCCTCCCCTCTCTGCTTCCCATGCCAAACACCAAAGAAGTAGCTTTGTATCCTAGGTCCAGATTCATCATTGAGAAACGATTATGATGGGAACAGTCTTGGGGAAAGGCTTCCTGGATTTACTTACTCTTTCTGATAAAGAAATCAACCCTTGGCTCAGCGCCTGTGGCTCAATCGGCTAAGGCGCCAGCCACATACACCTAAGGTGGCGGGTTCGAGTCCCCAGCCCGGGCCTGCCAAACAACAATGATGGCTGCAACCAAAAAATGGCCAGGCGTTGTGGTGGGCGTCTGTGGTCCCAGCTACGTGGGAGGCTGAGGCGGGAGACTCGCTTGAGCCCAGGAGTTGGAGGTTGCTATGAGCTGTGATGCCATGGCACACTACCCAGGGGGATAGCTTGAGGTTCTGTCTCTAAAAAAAATAAAAAAAAAAGAAATCAACCCTCCCCTTTGTAGGGAGAGCATGAATTCTTTTTTCCACTGTTCTCACCTCAGATGGAAGGTAGTGTTAGATACTCCACCCAGGGACGGGGGCTGCAAAACATCTGCTACTCCTTTTGCTGAAGCCACAAGAAAAGGATGCCAGTATTCAAATGTCGGATGGTGAGGACCACAGTGAGAACCCACCTGTCCTGTTTATTGGGAAACATCGGGCCTGGAGTGACCGATTTTTCTTTAAATTTAAATGAAAAGAAATGAAACAATGTGGAGTGTTAGAAAAAAAAAATCAGCCACATTGACAGTAAGGAAAATGATGGTCTGGATGCCGAAAAAGATATCAGTTTCAAAAGAAAAAAAAATCATGGAGGATAGGTTTGAGAACTTCCTGGCGAGCTGGGTGAGTTATGGCAAATTTCTTCAACATGTGAATGTCGTTAAAGTATTTGATTTCTCCATCATAGATGAAACTCAGTTTAGCTGGATACAGGATCCTGGGTTGGAATTTGTTTTGTGTTAGGAGATTAAAAGTCGATGACCATCCTCTTCCAGCCTGAAAGTTTTCGGCAGAGAGATCTGAAGGCTAAGTTTATCAGTGTGATGAAAATATCTCAACTTGTATATGAAAACACCACACTGTACCCCGTGATTACAATAATTTACACAGCTATGATTTAATTAAAAAAAAAAGAAAGAAAAAAAGATCAGTGTTGACTGTCTACCCAAGAGCCATCTCTCCCTCCTTCCTGTCTGACAGAGTCCCCAAACTAGTTCCTGCTTATACATTCCCATCTGACTCAGGGAGGAATGACCGTAGTCCCAGACCTGTCATCAAACCCTGACTTCAGTGAGCCAAGCAGGGTGTTCCAATCCCCTTTGCCAGTTTTTTTTTTTTTCCCCAAACATTTAATGATATGAGAGAGAAATTCTATTCGGGTGCTTCTAGGAAAAGTTTTATCTCCAAGAAGAATGATTCAGCAGCCCCTCTCTGCCACTGGGTATAACCACGTCTGGGTGTGATGTCTAGAACTGCTAGAACAATCTTGCATCCCTGGGGGGAGCCAGCCTGGGGGAAACATCAATGAGAGGTGGCCAAGTGGAGAGGTCCAAGAACTTTGGTCCTGCATGACCCTCGGGGGCTTTTCATTCCACCAACTCTAATACTTGACTTCCTGTTCTATGAACTAATATTTCAACTTGTGATTTCAGCCCATTTTATTTAGGTTTTTCTCTGGTATCTTAAGCTACACAACAGAAAATAGAAATGTATTTTAGATACGGAAGAATAAAGTGAATGGCGAACTATTGCCACAGCAGATTTTTGCAAAGGTGGATCCAGAAGTGGCTAGAAGAAAATTCACTGGGTGAGGCAAGGCAGGGTTGTAAAGAAACCCAGATGCAATGGAAGCCACGGAGTGGACTCTGAGATCTGGAGTGAAAATAAATGGGTAGGAATTTATACAAACACAATAATTTGAGAAACTGGCAGATGAAAAGTCAAGGGAACGAGAACAGTCAGAGGAATAACTCTTTTGTATCTGCTCATGTGTGTTCAGGTGTGAAGACAACGAAAATACGTTGTAGAGACAAGAAAACGGACGTACAAAAGACAGATAATTGGTGATACTGAAGAAGACAGCGGAGCCAATGAGCAGAAGCCCTAGGAAAGCATCTAATGCAGAAACATCGCTTTGGCAAAATGAAAACTTAAATCTTCGACTGTAACGAGTTCTCCACGTACAACTTAAAAATAGAACCTACGTTTCGAGGTAATGTTAAGATGTTATTGATGTAGAAATCCTCACAAGCCGGAAAAATGTCTCTCAATAAAGGGAAAAAAAAAAACAATGTTAACCTTATTTTTTTTTTCTTGCCCAAATTTAAAAGCCAGAAAGCAATGGAACAAAATTTTTGAGGAGGAAACAGTATGACCCCCCCCAATTGTACACTAAATACATGGTTTTTCATTTTTGAGGTTACAGCAGGACGTTTTCTGATATACAAAGATGCATAAGTTATGTGGGCTAGGATTCTTTTCCAGAGGGTTTGGGAAGGTGAGGAAGCTCGTCAAAAATGTCATTCCAGAAATAAGAAAAACCACCCATAAGAATAGAAGCCGTGCTATAAAAGGACTAATGTGCTAAGCACCCCAATCAGTTAACATAGGTCTGATTATCGAAATCCTGATAAGCCTAAGCCAAACCAGAATGAACCGTAAGAGAGAATTCCTAAAGAGAAATTAAGTAAAAACAACGTAACATCAAAATTCTTGAGTAAAAAATTTCAAATTGTATCACTGAAAACCAGGAAGTAGGTTACTAAGGAAATCACAGAAATACTTATATTTTATTCTACTAGAGATAAAAGTATTATCTTCTCTACCTTTCAGAATGGATAGTCAATAGTACTATTGTAATATCGATGCTGTTAATTAAAGAACACAAATTCAAGAATTTTAAGCAACTAGATGCACTCTGTTTAAGCGTGTGTATGCGTAAGTTAAATGTATCAATGTAGAATAAAAGGAAGGGTGTACAACATTGCAACGATTAGAGGTAAAAAAGCAAAAACAAAGCAAATCTTGACCTCCAGCACACATAAATTTGAGGTTTGCATTTAGGCTACTGGTGTGTAACTGCAAACTAGCAGTAACAGGATACCTGCGTAATACCACCCAAAATCTTACTGTCTCGAAACAAAGGAGAAACCATTGTATAGAGGCATTTTCACAATCTAAGACACATTAATTCCCACAGAACAAAAGCACCTCCACTAAAGATGAACTTAGAGTAGAAAAATAAAATATACGTTATGACAAGCCACTTGAGGACTTATCTCCGTGAAGGACAGTCAGCAGCAGACGGGGGCATAGGCAGGCCTTGTACCTATTGAGTTTACCTGGATGGAGCTGAAACACATTCTTCTTAGTAAAGTATGGTAAGAATGGAAACACAAGTATCCAATGTGTTCAATGCTCATATAAAACCAATATATAAACAAGTACATGCCCACAGGAAAGAAAAATACAAGTATATTCTAATGAGGGGGAGAGGAGAGGAAGGGGTGATTAGTGAGTTCTCACCTAAGGTGCACCATGGGAGGGTGTTCAGTACACCCCCAGGTCAAGGGCTCAACTAGAACTTGAACTCTACCTTAGAAATGATAACAGGCTCGGTGCCTGTGGCTCGAGCAGCTAAGGCACCAGCTACATACACCAAAGGTGGTGGGTTCGAATCCAGCCCGAGCCCACCAAACAACAATGATGGCTGCAACCAAAAAATAGCTGGGCATTGTGGCGGGCACCTGTGGTCCCAGCTACTTGGGAGGCGGAGGCAGGAGACTGGCTTGAGCCCAGGAGTTGGAGGTTGCTGTGAGCTGTGGTGCCATGGCACTCTACCTAGGGGGGATAGCTTGAGGCTCCGTCTCAAAAAAAAAAAAAATGAAAACCATGAAACCTAAACATTTGTACCCTCATATTAACCTGAAATAAATAATAAAAAAGAATTGAAAACCAGAAAGCAATAATATAAAGTAAACACATTTAGAGTGATTAAAGAAAAACATGAAGGAGTATGAACTACAGCCATTATAATAAAGCAGGTGATGGAAACAGGACAGGTGGGTTTGAAAAACATAAATCCAGCTTCTCAAGATGAGAAAACACGGGTCACTGAAAGTAGAAAGAAAATAAATAAACATATAAGAACAGGAGTTAATGGAACATAACGTAAGTTAAAGATACAGTGGAGAAGATGAAAAAAAAAAAAGCAAAGGCTGGCTCCTTCCTTTGAAAACACCAATAAATTAGACAAACATCTGCCAAAAAAAATGATCAAGGAAAAAAGACACAAATAAACCATGTCACAGATTGCAAGAGATTAATAGAACATTTTTATCATAAGCTTGGACTGGAGGGCTATTCATCATCAGAGAAACCATCTGTAGAGTCTGATGAACGTGGCCAGAGTCAGACGGTGCCTGCCAGCCCCTCACAAGAGCTCCATCTTTTTGAAAAAAAAAAAGTCTTATTTTGAGCTAAGTGTAGATTCATCTGCAGTTGTCAGAGATGAGGCTCCCTTCTACCCTTCACCCACCGTTCCCCAATGTTGACATTTACAAAACTGTGGGGCAACATCATCAGAAAATGGACGTTGGCACATGTTACTGATCTTGCTCAGATGTCACTAGTTGTACATGCACTTTGCGTGTGTTTAGTTTTATGTAATTTTCTCACATGTGAAGATCCATGTGACCTCCCACCACAGTCAAGATGCAGAAAAAACTCAACCCTCGAGTCTCTTTCTTGTCTCTACACTGAGGACTGATTACTGGACCCTGAGTGGCTGTAGCAGCAATGAAAAGAATTATCTCTTAATACAATATCAAGCTCTGCCCAGGGACCCGCTAACTGGGGTCCCATTTTTCCTGATGCTCCTCTAACCCAGGCATTGCAGGACCACCTCATGTCGCGGGCTGTGCACTGCTCAGCTGTAGAGGTGCCACTCAGGTGATGCCCCTGCTCCGGTGACCCACAAATGCCATCAGTCTTGCTAAAGGACTAGTGGTTGTTATTTTCATTTTGAGTAAAGCAAGTAGAAAGGTTCACCCAGATAGTCTAGAAGGGAAGGAATAAGCAAATGATTAGACTGTGGACCGAGTGCCCTGAGAGCTGAGGCAGAGCTGGGAAAGGAGACTTCTGTGGCTGGGGTGTCCAACCCCAGGCTTCCGTTAGTGTGTGTGTATTTAACATGGGCCCAAGGCAACTCTCATTCTTGCAATTAGCAGTAGAGAAGAAAAAAGGCTGGACACCTCTGGTAGAGTATCCTCTGTATGCTGGGAGTGAACTGAGTCACCACAAAGGGTTTTGTGCATTACCCTTGTGTTGTGCGTGTGTGTCCCAGCAAACACGGGTGTTTTACCTCCCCTCTGCCCTAACCAGAACTAAATGACTTTTAATCTGTTTTAAAAATAGACTTCGGGTGGTGCTTGTGGCTCAAATGGTAGGGCACCGGCCCCATACGCCGGAGGTGGTGGCTTCAAACCCAGCCCCGGCCAAAGACTGCCAAAAAAAAAAATATAGACTTCTAAGTATGATTTTGTTTGAAGAAGTGGGTTTCACTATTTACACAAAAACACAGAATTATTTTTCTTTTTGTCACAATTTCATGGAAAACAGGTAGTGGAGGTACCGATACCAGCATTCCACGGCATAGGTTGTGTCAACCTGATAGATTGAAACAAAAATGGGAGTCCTGGGTGCTCCAGAGCATCAGATCTCTAGCAACAAAAGGAACGCTTCTTGGTCTTAAGCGGTAAAACTTATGTGGAAGGGCACGTGTGGGATCCTGGAAATTTATTACTGAACCACAAAGGAGCAGGATTCTTAGGGAGTGTATTATTTTTCAGAAGAGAATGAAGTATTTTAAAGTAAGACGAAACCATGAGGCTATTCAATGTTGGAAAGATCAATATTATTGGGGAGTTGCTTAATGTTGTCAGTAAGAAGTCCCGTGTATGGCTGGGGCATGTTCCTAGCAACAGAATATGAAAAGGAACTTAGAAGAAGAAACTCTCATTGTCAGTAGGTTACTCAAAGCAGAAATAATAAAGAAAGGTAAACTTCTGTGTTCTGATCTTCTTCCAAGCAAGGAAGAGGAGCAGGGTGGCATTTGAGAGGAGATTGTATAAAAGGAAAGACTGGGCTCATATGAGAAGAGGGAGGAGTAATAAAAAAGGGATCGACAAATTTCTTCTTCAAGCCCGAGCCACTTCAGGCAACTCCTGCAGACTCACAACCAGCATAAAGAAAACCAAGAACTGGACTTGGCGCCTGTGGCTCAAGTGGCTAAGGTGCCAGCCACCTACACCTAAGGTGGCGGGTTCGAATCCCCAGCCCGGCCCGCCAAACAACAATGATGGCTGCAACCAAAAAATAGCCAGGCGTTGTGGCGGGTGCCTGTGGTCCCAGCTACTTGGGAGGTGGAGGCAGAAGACTCGCTTGAGCCCAGGAGTTGGAGGTTGCTGTGAGCTGTGATGCCACAGCACTACCCAGGGAGGACAGCTTGAGGCTCTGTCTAAAAAAAAAAAAAAAAAAAAAGAAAACCAAGAACTGGTAAATCCACATTGACTCACTTGCTCCTATTCCCAAACCATCACTGAAAGGACAACCTGGGCTACGGATGATGAACTTAACCTCAAAGTGGAACCCTAAGTTGGCTGCGACTGCTGGCAACTGGGGCAATATTCTGCTTTGAAAATTCTAGAGTGGTTGAAGAAACAGTTAGAAAGGAGGGAAGTAGGAATTCCAATTAGAAAAACCCCGAGACTCATATTATATTCTCTGAAGACAGGGAAGTGATGAAACATTAAGACTTTGAACGTAAGTAGAGAGGAGTGAGAACCCTGACACCAGCACTTACTGGCTGTGTGACTTTGGGCAAGTTCCTTAACCTCTCTGAGCCAATTTATACAAAGGTCTTGTATATCTGGAAACAGGAAATAGAAAATCAAACACTGTGATTTATAACTGTAAAAGCCCCAAGCCTCGGAGGCTAGAGGACAACACAGAGGAAGGAGAAATGGTTCCTTCTCTCCAAGGCCAGCATCCTCAGATCTGCTGCAGCCTCTTTTTCCAAGGTAGTGTAAACAGAATTCTCACGACTCCTTCTATGCTCGCTTGCTTTTCCATGTTCTCTTCTCAGATAATGAGGGATGAGAATTGTTTTAGAAGCCCACAGCTGAGCATGTCACCTCCCTGCTCACCTTCTGTTGGTTGCCAACTTGCCTTTGGCTGTATTCTAGATTTTTAATATCTGATATGGCTTCAAGGCTTTGAATGGTCTAGCTGTCACTATCTCATTTTCCTCTGTCCTCTGCTCACGAGGCTGCAACCACGGCGTCCTCCTCACCAAGTGCTTGCCCCCGCTGAGAATCTGTCCGTGATGTGCTATTCTGGAATGGTTAACTTTCCCCCAACTTTGGAAGGATAAATGGACTCCTATTCATCAAGGGACTCAGATCAAAAGTCAATGCCTCTTCTATAAGAGATAAACTGATTCATGGTAGAAAAAAAATAAGAATTGTGTTTATCTATTGGTTGGAGTGGGGACAGGGATTGTCTGGGAATGGGTAGGAGGGACCTTCCTGCTGAGTCTGCGTACTATTAGGGGTAGGTTGTAACAGTGTACGCAACTGTCAAATTTGTAAAATGGAAAGATCTATGCGTTGCTTTGTATGCAAATTCTTATCACAAATTAAAAATAAATCCACAGTATTGAGCCTGCATTAGTGATATGCACAGGTCAGGATTGGGAGAAAGGGAAGTGTATAACATGCACAGAAAATCAAGATGGATTGAGGGATGGATGGATGGAAAGACGTGATAGTAAGTAGAATAAAATGTTATAATCTAGGTGACGAGCGTCTGCTAAAAGAATTCTTTTAAGTTCTTTGAATGAGGATAACAAGACAGATACCCTGTTTACCTCCATCTCCATCCGAGGGAGGGCCTGGTATCCTAACAATTTCACCTGCATGAATTATAATATATATTCTGGGATATAAGTCATCTGCATGAATTATAGTAACGACTGAATAATAATGGAAGTATTTAACATCTGGATCCTTTACTAGACTATACATTCCAAGCAGGCTGGTACCTTATGGGTGTCATTTACCAGTGTATCTCCAGGATCTAGGGGTGACTCAGAAAATCCTCATTTGGTAAGTACACCTGGGTCTCTGAAATCCATTCTCCACTTTGCTGATGGAGAACAGGCTGGTCTGTTTTCAAGATTCAGCTTTTATGCATTCAAATTCCTATGATGACAGAGGCATTGGCTCTGTTTCCTGCCTCAGTCCCATTTGCCTTGGTGAATGTGGGAAGGTTGATAAGCTACATTTACACAAAACACATTTCTTCCCTAGATGGTCTTCGGGTGATTTGAATCCTGTATGCCTTTCTACATGATTGGGAGTCACTAAACACAACTGGCCCGGCATTTTGTGTTGTGTATATGTCACCCAATCCCATAACCTGCACACTCACGGACAGATCTGTGATAAATCATGCCTCATACTGAAAATATGGACTTGTATTTTGGATCTTTCTTTCATTCATCAAAATCATAATAAGACACAGGTATGCAAAATAGTTGCAGAGTAACACTTAGCTAAACTAGAAAAACTCAAATTTGACAGGTTTTACGATCTTCAGCCTGACAGGTGACTTTGTCTCCTGTTGATGTGTAGGAAAGAGAAACATGAAATAACTGAACTTGTCTGGAGGAGGAAATTTTAATGTGCAACAGCTGTTTGGAATGAGTTTGCCACTGTACTGGGCGGATGAAAGCTTTCTTTTACCATTTCCAACTATGCCCTGGATGATTCGGCCGAGTTTGTGGATTTAATAAAACACAAAGACAACAGAACATTAATTGAGAGGGAAGAACACAGCTTGGGAGTTACAAGACCTGACTTTTCATCCTGGTGTTATGATTAAATTATCTTGCACGATTACCTTCACCTTGGTGGACCTTAACTTTAAAATTGGGAAGGCTCATTAGACCAATGTTTCTCCAACTGTAATGTTCGTATCTGAAGATCTTTTAAAATGCAGATTCTGATTCTGTGGAGTGTGGGCCCGAGACGTTGCAGTCATAACAAGCTTACAGGTGAGGCTGATGATGCTGTCCGTGGACCACACTTTGAGCCAATGGTAGCAGATGGTTTCAAAGGGAGCTTTCAGTTAAAAACGTATAATTTGCTCCTTAAGGGTCCTAGATCTGTTCATAAAAAAGCAGATGCTGTTCTTTCTGCTCTTAGTGAATGAATGAAGTTGTAAAGCTTAGTCTTGTTCAAAACTAACTACACACAAAAACTATAAACTATCAAAGCTGATGGTCTCTACTCAGGGAAGAGCAGGTACCTGACACTCTTATAAGAACTAATAAAGCATTATACCCACATAAAGATCTGGCCTGGCAGATTCTTAGCTGCTCAGTTACAGAGGCCGATCACTAAAATACCAACCTACTTTGTTTTATAAATCCTAGTGACATATAGAAGAGTTATTCAGGGAGCATATTAAATCTAAATTCTTTGGCTCCCATACCCCGGAATTTAGTAGCTTTAGGTTGGGACAAATCATGTTTGGGAAATACTGTTATAACCATTATACGGGGGCCAGAAGAGGGACTAGGGGACAAACAGGGGAAGTTTGATTCAGTTCCTAATAGAAAACATGATAAGATCCTTCCTTCAAGCCTGCTAACCAGCCTCCTCAGAGTCCCAGTGGCTTCTTCTCTTGGTAATGAAGCTGTTAAGGTCACATGGGAATCACTGTTACAGGGAAACAGTCTCTGAAACCCTCATGGGGTGACCAAGTTTTGGGAATCTCTGACAGCTGCAGTGAGAGGTCTGGAATGCAGTTCCTATCTTTTTGTTTATTGAAATGCATCAGAAGAATTAGAGTTAAATCCTGCCTCTAATTCTTATTAATTGAAGGCTTTGAGAAAATTATTATAACATCTCACATGTTAAGCCATGTATCAGCTATCTATGGCTACATAGCAAACTATTCATGATCCTAGCTCTTGAAAACAATAAACATGCTATTTTACAGCTTCTGTAGTTAGACAGTCTGGGGGCAGCTTAAATGGGTACCGCTGGCTCAAGGTCTTTTGTGAGGTTGTGCTCAAGCTGTCTGGTATGACAATGGTCTCATCTGAAGACTCAACTGGGAGAGAGTCCAAGTTCACTCATTATTGTCAGCAGATTCATTTTCTCATGGGCTATTAGAGAATGGGCCTCATTTCCTTGTAGGCGATTGGCTGGACATCTCTCTCAGTTCAGCCAATGGGCTTCTCTCACTGAATGGGCTTCTCAGTGGGGCAACTCACACCATGGCAGCTGGTTTTCCACAGAGGAACCCACTGAAACAGAAGTCAATCTTTTTATAATGTAATCTTAAAAGTGACAACCCATCACTTTCTTACTCCTCAGAAGCTAGTCGCTGGGTCTAGCTTGAACTTGAAGGAAGGGGATTTACAAGGCTGTGGACTCAAAATCAGGCAAACCTTGTGCCATCTCAGAGGCTGCCAACCACCAATCCTAACATCACTCTACGACGATTTTGTGAAAATCCCAACACGTAACGTCAGTGAAAGAGCTTTATAAAGAACATTTGTAGACTTTACAGCAATATACACACTTAAGAGTAAAATAATTCATTTCAAGGGGTCCGTTCAAAGCCCTCTGGCTAACTTTATTTAGCCTTGTCAAGTATTTTGAGACATTCAGTTAATGCCAAATTCTTTTAATTCATGAAACTTTCTATTTTTATTTTTTATTAAATCATAGCTGTGTACATTAATGTGCTCATGGGGTACAATGTGTTGGTGTTATACACAATCTGAAATGCTTTCATCAAACTGGTCAACATAGCCTTCATGGCATTTTCTTGGTTATTGTGTTAAGACTTTTACATTCTACACCTAGTAAATCTCACATGTACCCTTGTAAGATGCACCGTAGGTGTGGTCCCACCAACTACTCTTTTTCTACCCATCCTCCCTCCTTCCCTCCCCTCCCTTCCTTCTCCCTTTTCCCCTTGTTCTTGGGCTGTAATTGGGTTATAGCTTTCATAAGAAAGCTATAAATTGGTTTCATAGTAAGACTGAGTACATTGGATACTTTTTCTTCCGTTCTTCTAAACTTCTCTGCATACGTTCCCAAAGTGTCTTTCAACATCTGACATTTCAAGGAAAGTAAATGGTTTGGTTTTTCTTACAACACAAATTGCCATTGACAAAAATTCTCTAATAATTAAAGAGTTAACAGTGCACTTTGAATTCCTTTACCCTGATAAAAATAATTCATTCCCTAAGAAAATGAATTAGCCACATAATTGACAGTCGATTCCAGTAATAAAACACTAATTAAATGATTCTGCTAAGTAAAAAGTGTAATGTGATGAATTTGCTAAACAATGGCCTAACTAATAAATTTTCATGCTAAATAAATGGCTTAGAATGGTGACTCAACACTCACCATGTCTAGGGCCAGTTGAAAAAGCAGTGAAGCTTTCAGAAACCAATGACAAAAGGGGCTGTGCCAGCTAACATCCTTAATAATATCACACTGGGCTCTTTGCCAGGCAGGGCCAAGTGAATGAGTCTGAGTGGGGTAGATGTACTAGATTTGGGGGGACCAGAGAAACCCCCAGGGTCATAGTGTGGGAGATTGGCCTAAAGGAGGGCTTGGAATAGTCCAGTACAGCAGGTGGGAGTAATAGCGAAACCCAGGAATGGGAGAGTAAGAGGCAGGACGTTCTGGGCTCAGGAAGATCAACATCACCACCAAGGAGAAATACTGAAGGCAGTGGTCCCAGGAAAGATGCCTGCGGATGGATGTGGGCTTTATCAGAAATGGCAAGGTCAGAGATTATAAGGTTTGCTCCCTGCCACAGAAGGCTAGGGTGCTGGTGGGACGCAGCCCTCATAGTTGGACTTGGGAAGCATCTTGGATTCCACCTATTTGTAATAGTGCCTTATGGAAGGATCTGAATTCAAAGGATAAGTCAATTCTTCCCATGGGCTCCACCCATTTGGACCCTCAAATCCTGTCCAGCAAAGAAGAATGCAGACTCTTCATTAAAACCTTGCCTCCTGGACCGTGGTGGCTAGAACAGGGTGTGGCTTCTTTGCTTTCATTGTTGACTAGCCTTGGGAGCCTCCGGTAGGGACACTGCTTTTTGACATGGCTCACATCTTTTATATTTTTAAAGTCTTTGGTCAAAAGTCACTTCCTGTAAGACTGTAATTTTTGCCCATTTATGGTTCCTAATCCCACTCAGCCTATTCCAGGGTTTCATAGCTCTTATCACTTACTATCATCCCACATAGTTTATTAATCCTTATTGTCAATTGCTTATTTCCTGTCTCTACTTCTACTTCCTACCACCACTAAAATTCTCTGATGTAGCTCAAGAGCCTACAACTCATCTGGTGCATAGCAGGCGCTCACCAAACATTGTTAAATGAATGATTGGCAGCAGGGCCCTGAAGCTTACTCTGCTCTAACCTCTGAAAAGAGTGGTGCAATCTTAGAAATACATGGAGCAAAGAATAGCTTATATCCTAGGATTTGAAGACACCACTGTCCAAGTACATCATCCTCAAAGTGGCTTCACAGGTGTTTGCATATCTTTCATTATTTGGGAGGGAGTACATCATGGTAGTAGGATCATCTATGAGAGAAAGATTAGGTTTAAAATTTCACACTACTTAGTATCTATGTGATCCTGAGTGAGTTACTCAATCTCTCTGGACCTTAGTCTATACATAAGTGAAAGAAGCTTAGTGCTTATAACAATCATTGCCTTATAGGCTGTGAGGATTAAATGATGTATCATATGTATACATGTAGCATCTAGCATAGTCCTTGGCACATAGTCAGTTTATTCTACTTTCCTCTTCAAAGTCAACAAGGCATATCCCTTAACCCATCAGGGAAAATTGATTTTCAGATTATTCTAGACATTGGGAAGACCCACAAGGGCATAAAGTTAGAGAAAGGTAAGATGTGACTAGGGAAGTGTAACAGGCTGAAAGCCCCCCACCCTTTGGAGGAGAGGAGGGGGATCACAAGGGTAGGGGAAGCAGGGGCTCCAAAATTGTTCAGAAAAGTATTCCCTCTGTTTTCCAGGGCTGTGTTGAGTTGTAGAGTCTAAGGAAGCCATCATCTGGTGATGGGGCCCTTATAACTGATAACTGGGACAAAGATACCAGGATTAGGACTTTCTAAGAAATAGAGTTGCAAAGTGCACCGTCTATATCTCTTTCAGACTAAAGCAGTCGCCTCCTGCTTTTTCCCCTTCTCCCCGATCTCCACTGTGGGATTAAAACCTAAGAATATTTGTATCAGAATGTTTATTGCAGTCCAATTCATAATTGCTAGGTCATGGAAGAAGCCCAAGTGCCCATCGACCCATGAATGGATCAATAAATTGTGATATATGCACACCATGGAATATTATGCAGCCCTAAAGAAAGATGGGGACTTTGCCTCCTTCATGTTTACATGGATGGAACTGGAAAATGTTCTTCTTAGCAAAGTATCTCAAGAATGGAAGAAAAAGTATCCAATGTACACAGCCCTATTTTGAAACTAATTTATAGCTTTCACAGGAATGTTATAACCTAATTATAGCCTTAGAATATGGAAAGGGGTGTGTGGGGAGTCAATGGGGGGAGGGAGGGTGATTGGTGGGGTCACTTCTATGGTTTATCCTATAAGGGTACAAGTGAATCTTTCTAAAAGCAGAGTATGAATGTCTTAACTCAGTAACTAAGAAAATGACATGAAGGCTACCTTAACCAGTTTGATGAGAGTATTTCAAAATGTATATGAAAACACCACACTGTACCCCATGATTGCATTAATGTACACAGCTATGATTTAATAAAAATAAAATAAAATAACCTAAGAATAAGCCTAGTTACCTGCAGGTCTGCATATCTTTGTTTTTCCAGCTATGCACAGGAACAGTTGGTTGAATACTGAATAGTTAAAAGTGAACCACTGTGATCCATCTTGGCTACAAGATTAACATAATGATTCATGCAACAAATACTTCTCATCTATCATATGCCAAGCACCATACTACTAATTCCCAGGGACACAGTGGTAGCCAAAACAGAAGTGGTCTATGCACTGCAGTTTACAGTCCAGGGAAGAAGGCGGGCATTACTCAAAAGAACACTTAAATAAATAAACATTTGCATGCAAGGTATTTCTGATACATGCTAAGAAGGAGTAGAGCTTTCGTTGTTACAAGAAGAAAAAAAATGGTCACTGTATAGATTGGAAATTTAGGGAAGCCTCCAAAAGATGACATTTAATCACAGACCTAAAGATAAATAGTGGCTAAATAATGAAAGATAGAGGGAAAGAATGTCCTGAAAAGGGTGAGTAGAATTGTGGAAAATGCTTAGTTTTTTCAAATAATAAAAAGAAAGTCAACATGACTAAACTACTGTGTTTCCCTGAAAATAAGACACTGTCTTATATTTATTTTTTCTCAAGAAGACACACTAGGGCTTATTTTCAGGGGATGTCTTCCTCTCCATGCTGAAATGCATGGTGTGACTATGCAGATATACTGCATAGCCATGCCCATCACTAGGTCTTATTATTGGGGTAGGGCTTATATTTAATAAATGCATAGAAATCCTGCTAGGGCTTATTTTTTGGGTAGGTCTTATTTTCAGGGAAACATGGTATATTGAGTACATCCAGGAGTAGCCAAAGGTGAGACTGAAGGTGGTGACAGAAGTCAGATCATCCTGAGTCATCGAGATCACGAGATGCATTTTGACTTTATCCTGAAGACAGTGGGGAACCCATGACAGGGTTTGGGTTGGGCCAGGGCATAGTGACATTTGCATTTTTAAATTGCAGAGCAGGGTAGGCAAACATCTATTTTATCAGTAAAGCATGACAATGATCTTGAGTTTTTAGGTATATCTATGCTGATGGATCCATTTGAAAGGAGAATGATGGGACAGACTAAGAAGAGTTACAGAGAAAGGGTGAGGAACTGGATTTGTAAGAAAATGTATTCACTAGAACATAGCTGGCTAAGGACTCAGTGGAGGACCACTGTGGTCTCCTCTGCTGCAGAAGAAGAAGTCACTCTAGTGTGGAATGACTAACTCTCTCACTCCCGGAGCCTTTGTCCCAGCTGTATGTAGATCAGAGGGAATTTCAACTAACCTAGATCAAAGACCATGCAGAAGAAAGACGTTTCCCCTTGGAAAGCTGAACTAGCCCAATGAGACTTTAAGTGCATAAGGACACTCATTTCAAAATCAAATATGTCCCAATATCCCCAGGTATCAAATCCTAAAAATACTGACTGATCAAGAAAATATAGAGCAGTATTCTAGACTTACAAACAGCTTGGAGATGGCATCTTGAAGACCATCCTTTCTCCAGCACTGCTTCAGTACGAGGAGTTGGCCAACCGATTGGGTTGTAGTGATTGTTAATTCCATAAACAGGAATTGGTGTACCTGTACACATTTGTGTAGGTGGAATAACGTGCCCATGTATGCCAGTGTTTCGTGCTAAGTCACTTTTCTTGAAGTTTGACATAGATTTATGCAGACCCTAAAGTCTCATCCACTCCCTCCAACATAATCACCTCACTGTCACTGAGATGATCTTTCTAAAATTGGGTGCAATCCTGCCCCTTACTTCTTAAAACCTGTGTTAACCCCTTTTAGAAAACATTATAAACTTCAAGCTCTCTGGTATTTGAGACGTTTTAAGACACAGTCCCTGGTTACTTCTCCAGGTTCATCTCCTACCACTTAACCGTATAGAGCTAATACTCTAAGTAACACAGAGTATTGATCATCACTCATAATGATAAGCCACGGGTAGGGTGTTCCCGGGAAAAGAAAGACCAGCAGCATGGACAGAGGCACTAACACCTGTCTTTTGCCCTTCACATTCTCTCTCAGGCTGTAGTAAGAAGTTAACATCACTGATATCTTTTGGACTCTGTATTTTAAGGAATACATTTACTCTCACAAGGAATTGTATAAGAGAGACAAACACGCTTTCCAGATTCTGCAAATCTGCAGAGTCCCTGCCAAACCATGTGCGAGTAATGGCAGCATTATCACTTTAATCAAAGTGGAAACTGGAGATTTGGAAAGTGTTCCTATTTGTTCTTGACTGTCTTAGCCAAGTAGACTTTCCCATCTCTCTGTGCCTCTATACATTACATGTCTTTTCTTTTAGAAGAGTGGGACAGTTTACTTCCAAGGTGACTACCATTGACCCCTTCCCTTCCTGGATGCATAGCCATTTCTCCTGCAGAGGGGTGGAGCCTGCTCCCCTACTCCCTTGAATTTAGGCTGGCATTTGACTACCTGTGCTAATTACATGCAGTGGAAGTGGTGCTGGCAAGTGCTGAACCTTGTTTTCAAGAGAGTTGGCATTTCTCCAGGCCTTCTCAAAACACTTGCTCTGGGTGAAGCCAGCATCATATAGGAAATCTGATTACCACGAGTCTGCCATGCTACAAGGAAGCTCAAGTTAGACATGCCAGCCCACTCCAGATGTTCTAGTCATTTGAGTCCAGGGATCACGTATGGAAATAAAGGATACATCTGTGCATTCCATCTCTGACCAGTGCCACCTGAGGAAGAACTGAGGTTCCACCATGGGCAGTGGCATGGTGACATTTGTACCCCGTCCAAACTCCTGGTCCTCAGGATTGTAAACAAAATGAATGGCTGTTGTCTTATGCCATTAAATTCTGATAAGGTGTGTTTCACCAGAACGAAAAACAATAACTTAGTTCTCCTTTTCCACTCTGGCTAATTCTGAGCACTCATTCTTTAAAATTCACCCCCTCCAAGATGTTTTCCTTGATCATCTTGAAGTAGCCCAAGGAGCCTGTTTCCATGTGCTGCTGATATTGTATCAGTCACGTGGGCCTTTTCTTACCTAGAAAACCAACATGGTATAAATGCCTTCCTGTTTACCTAGGGAGTTTCAACAACCAAGGAAACATCTTGACCCCCAGGACAAACGGCGAGGGAAAGCCAGCTGTCCACGAACACAGATTGGATGCATTGTCTTTCAGAACCTCGGCAGGTAACTGATGCTCCATAGCAACCTGTGAAGTCTCCCAGTCAATGGAGAACCACAGTCTGTTCTTACATCTGTTTCATTTCTATAATATTTTTCTTGCTTCTTCCCAGAGCCCAGTAGCAGCCCCTGAGTCTGTGCATGGATTTGTTTGTGGTCTGAAGATCTCCAGCTGAAATCCCTTCTTCTTCCTATGACTGGAGGAGTGACGGTATCACATTCCCAGACCAGCCAGTAGTTGACTTCTTTGGCTATTTTAAGTAGCAAATACTGGTTTTGCAAAGACCATAAAAAGAGATTTGTAAAACCCTCTTCAGTGTTAGCATACATTAGAAGTGGGAGAGAGGCTGTGTTCTAGAATGGCATCTGAGCAGCAGAGTATCATTTTTTGATTCTTTTCAATGTCTGCCTTCAGTTCTGGATTCTGAAAACAGGACAACTGTATGTAGCATCAGATGCATCAAGCTTCCTAATTTTAATTTTGTCTGAGTGTATAGGATTTACATGTCTAAGTCTTATCTATCCACCCATCAATAAAAGGTTTGGGTATCTATTCTGTGCCACACACTTTGCTGCATACTGAGAATACAGTAATAAGCAAAACATAAATGGGCCTTCCCTCATGTCCCCTCCATGTAGTAGAGGAGGTCATATCATGAGCAAATACATTTGGAAACAGGTCCAGAGGGAAAATAATGCTATGATAGCATTTAACAAGGAAATCCAATCTGGCAAGGGGAAAGGGGGGTCAGGAAGGGAAGAAATGCCAGAATTGAGATCTAATGGAGTCAATTAGGGGAAGAGTATGGATATAGCCAGTGCTCTATATTTATAGGTTGAAAACATTTCTGTAAAGGGTCAGTGAGTAAATATTTCAGTTTTTGTGGGCTACATGGCTCTGAGGTGACCATGCAACTCTACCGTTGTAGTAAAGAGCAGCCATAAGATATGTGTAGTCCAATGAGCATAGCTATGCTCCGATAAAACTTTATTCGCAGAAACAGATGCAGTGGGCTGGATTTGGCCTATGTGCTGCAGTTTGGTCACCCTTGCTCTAGATAGAGCGAGGCATGGTCAAAGGTCCTATGGTAGGAGTGTGGAAAAGGTTAAAAACTGGAAAGGTGATGTAGCTGGAGCTCACAGAGAAAGGACCAGTGGATATGTGAGAGCCAAAGAAAATATCTGCCTGGATCTGATCAGGATCAGAAGCAATATAATTGTTCTAAAGCAGGGATAAGTGAGGCATCATGCTCAGATGTGTCCGGAAAAGATCTCACTGGCTGCTATAAGGAAGATAGAATATAGGATGACCAGGATGGATATGAAGATTATTTAGGGGCTGTGAATATCACTAAAGTAAGAGATGATAAGGATGGAGGTAGTGGATGTAGAGAAAAGTAGATAAGTTCTTGAGGAGAGAGAGAAGAACATGTTGGGATTCATCAATGTATCTCTGCTGGATGTAGCCTTGCTATTAAGAGGAATTGAAATTTCATTTTCTTTCTCCATATAATTAGGAAATGGGGTAAAGTGAAAAGTAAATTAACCTGAACAGAGATGAATCACAGGTTAATGGGCCAGGACAGCACCCCCTCACCAGTAGAGCCACCCTCTCCCAGACATACCTCCTCAGTATATCCAGACATAGCTCTTCTGGACCTACCAAGCCATATCATTGTTGTCTGCATCCTCTACCACATGGGCTGTTTGAGAGTAGAACTGTCATTTCTAGTTTTGTGCCCCCAACAGTTATTATTTTGGTTGGTGCAATTTTCTGCTCATTTAGCTGGTTAAGAGCATCCCACTTAAAGTCAGCTAGCGCTGAGTTACTAAGCATTATGATATCCCTCTTCAAAAATATGTAGAAGACCACCAGGAGAATGATGGTGATGGCAATGCAGTGAACAAAGGGGTTTTGCCTGTGCTCTGCCCTTTGCAAAGACCTTCAGCATCTGAAATGCTGCCTTTCAATCTTCAACCCTAATGTCTTTTTCATTGGTTTTCCCAGGTATATAGATCTGCTCCTGATCAGTAATATATAAATCAGACTTCAAGTTATTGCCAGAAAATTCTACTTTGAATAGAGTTTCTATCACAGTCCAGAGTGAACAGGCAGCTATGGGTCCACATAATGCTTCAACTCCTTCATATATTCTGAGTTTCATGCAAGGATCCAGATGAGTTGCCAGAAGGCTCTGCACTTGAACCTCACGTACGCAGCTGCTTTTCTAGCCCCCTGTTTTAATGTTATGCCCTCAGCTTTAACTGAGTGCATTTTTATAGGTGCTCCTATTCAGAAGTCTTGAGTCAATGTCTTGGTTCTTCCTTTAACTTGCTGAGGGACCCTAGGACAGGCAATGTGCTTCACCTCAGTGGAGCCCAGTGTCCCTGTTCATGGCAAAGTCTTCAACCACCTTGCATACAAAGTGTAGCAACATTTACATCTCCAGACCAGGATCCTCTGCTGAGCTACAGGCCTGCAGATCCAATTGCCTACCTGACACCTCTTCAATGACTAAGTAGCACTCAAACCTGAAGTCTAGATTTAAACTCCCCCTCTTCAAACTTGGCCTCTGCCTGTGCTCATTATGCCACTTAGCACCATCATCGCCCACCTAGAGTGAGTATAAGTAGAAAGGAAAGACTTCAGGGTACTTTGATGGTTAGAGGGGGAATTAATAAGGAAGAATGAGAAGAGGGGAGGAAGGAGAAAAACAAGGAGAGTAAAAGTCAATCAAAGAGAGAGTCTCCAGAAGGACGGGCTGCTGATACCATCACAATTCAAGCCCAGCATGGCTTCTGGGTAGCTGGAGGACCTTAAGTGAGTTACTTAAATTCTCTAAGCCTCAGTTTCCTTAACCTGCCTCATGGAGTTTTTGAGAATATTAAATGAAGTGGGCACGTAAACTCTTCTGTCCAGTAATTACTCACAAAATATCAGCTAGTAGAATTATTAACTATGTTTTCAGCTTACCAAGGCCGGAGCTTTGAGCTGAAGGAGAAAAATTGGTCTCACAGCTCAGTATATTCTGCTACCTAGCAACTATGTATTTACATCTTCAACATCCCTCTTTATCCCTGATTACTCTAACAAGCGCTTTCTAAGTGCCCTGTTATAATCCAGGACCACCTGTGAGGTGTAGAGAACAATTCTGTTCTCTTCTCAAGATGAAGTGGCCTAGCATAAATTGTCAGAAGCGACTTCCGCTTTGCAGCTCGACGGAGGTCTCTTTGAAAAGGTGTTGAGAAGGAGTGGCTGGGCCAGCTCCCAATGACAGTGAAGATCTGTGGCTGATAAATACTCTCCCTTCTTATCTGCAATGGAGAAATCCATCTATACACCCCAAACAGCATATATGGGGCCAGGTTCCAACAAAACACAGGGGTCCCTGACACCAGAATCGCTCGAATTTCTAAATAGGTTACCCTTCTCAGAAAGTGAATTTCAACAGGACACATGTGTGAGGCCCTTTCCAAGCAGGTTCTAGCCACTGTTTCAGCTTGTACCTCTGGCCATACGCTCTCAACACAGAGCACCTTGGTCCCCAAACTTATTTCTCTCAGCCCACCATGTTCCTTACACCTCCAAACTTTTGTCCTTTCGACCTGGGACAATCTTTCCCCCGCCCTCCTTTCATATCAAAACTCATCTCCTTATGTGATACTTTCCATATCACTGAGGCAGAATTAACCACCTGCTGAGCCTCTGATCAGCATTCCCAGGACACTGTACATGCCTTTTCTTTATCACTTATCACATTTATTGAAACTAATCCACTTACAACTCTCCTCTTGGAGGACAGTAATATCCTTGAAGGCAGAGACGTCTTATTTATCTTTACAATCCCTATAACACTTGGCATAAAGTTGGCATTCAATAAATATTTAAAGGAACACCTCGGCTATGCCCATAACTGGGAGATGAAAAGTATAATTCCATTTGAGAATGTTCTATTTGTGCAGAAATTGGATTAGGAGACTACAGAAAACAGAAGACAAACCATTATTGACGATACTTCATTCTTTGGAAGGAGATCACCGGGTAAGGGCTGGAATGTCACAGCCCCAATTCTAGCCAGCCCTGAGCCCTGGTGGTGACTCAATGCATGATCCTGGGAAAAGTCTCTGGGACTCATTTTTTTTTTTTAATCTTTAAAATGAGGTGGTTAGATCAGTTTTGATTACTTCAATAGTTTTTATTATTCATATTATAACCGTTATTCCCTTTTTGAGTCAAAGTTTCTCCTCTGAAACGTGTGTTAATTTAACTCCTTAGTATTTGTGATGGAAAATTTGTCTGCTTTCTCAAGGTTACCTAAATTTCCATTTTGCACTTCTAAGGAGTAAACAATTCTATTCAACTTTGGGTTGCTAGGAACTTAATAAGTGTGTCCTTTAATCTGTCAGCCAAGTGGATGATTGCAAAATATTCAACAATTCCTGAAAAATATTCAATAAAACCGGAGGTGGCAATCTTATAACATTCAATTCT
Organism: Galagoides demidoff; assembly: GCA_963574575.1. Classification (NCBI taxonomy): domain Eukaryota; kingdom Metazoa; phylum Chordata; class Mammalia; order Primates; family Galagidae; genus Galagoides; species Galagoides demidoff. The sequence goes on along the minus strand of CAUYQV010075373.1, from coordinate 25,572 downwards.
TCTCTCAGAGTCAATTTAATCTTGATGCAACCAGAAAATATAATTGTCCCTGCAAACAATTTTTGCATTTTTTAGAATCTCCTTTACGACGCTCTGTCGAGCTCTTGGTTTTACTGTGTGACTCATCATTGCTTTTCCTTGTATATTTCCATTCCTTCCATCCTGATTCTTAGATTGTCCACTGTTCAGACAAGAGAGAACATGTCAGAGACGAGTGGGAGAGGACCCCAGTTTTGGGGACCCTCACAGATATTGATGGGCTTTAGTGGCCTTCAGGTTCAGCACCCCCAGTGGCAATGTCCTCTTGGTGCTCCCACCCTGGGAATGGAGGAGCTACACTAAGTTTTCTTCTCTCCGGGGTGCTCTGTTTCTATTAGATAACTTAGCACAAGAAGAACGAGGGCTTTGGAATCTGACGATCTGGGGCTTTCCCTTGAGCCAGTGATTCTCAGACTTGAACATGCATCTGAATCACTTGTGCAGCTTGTTAAAAACGCCAATTGCTGGGCTCTTCCCCGAGTTTGGGGTTCAGTAGTTCTGATCTGGGGCCCAATAATTTGCTTCCAACAAGCTCCCAGGTGACGTGGATGCTGCTTGTCTGGAGACTATGCGTCCAGGATCCCTGCTTTGAGCAGATGACAGCATGTCTATGGACTTAAGTTTCTTTGCCTATAAAATGAGATTAATAACAACCCACCTTACAGAAGGAGGCGGAGAGGACTGGTCTTGGCTATGGGCTTAGGGGAGTTAGATAGACCTAGGTTTGAGTTCTGTCTCGGTTATTTAAAGCTGCGAAGCCTCAGGCAAGTTCTTACTGTTTTTAAACCTGTTTCCTTATCTTCAAATTATCAGATATAATCATCACATTTATTTAACCCTCCCAACATACCAGTGGGATAAGGCATTACATAAAACACTCAGCACGGAAATAGTCATATAATTATTAATAATGCTCACTAGAAAAGTAGCACGATAAATATTAATAATTTAATAATTATTACATTTTAGGGCCCTGAACTGGGAGGTTTAAGTGGTTTCATGGGCTGGCACAATAAGAAATAATAAAAAAATTATCCCAGGCTCAGTGCCTGTATTTCAGTGGTTAGGGCGCTGGCTATATACACTGGGCGAGCTGGTGGTTTCGAATCCAACCCTGGGCCTGCTAAACAACAATGACAACTGCAACAAAAATATAGCCAGGTGTTGTGGTGGGCACCTGTAGTCCCAGCTACTTGGGAGGCCGAGGCAAGAGAATTGCTTAAACCCAAGAGTTGGAGATTGCTGTGAGCTGTGATGCCACAGGACTCTCCTGAGGGTGACATAGTGAGACTCTGTCTAAACAAAAATAATAATAGTAATAAAAAATTATCCCAGTAGGGTTGAATAACAGAGTCAAATCTAACAGGAAAAGAAAGCATTAAAGAAATGTAAAATCATTCACTTGGGCCCCAAAGTTGTCCTAACCCGGGCTGAATGAGACACCACTGGCTAGAAGCCATTGTCTGTATACTAGGCAGGCTTATGATGGACATTTATTGGTTAATTCAATAAGGCCACTTATTGTCACATAGGGCCACTGGTTAATTCATAACCAGTGAATTTTGGCATTTTGGCATTTTCCAAACCAAAGTTTTAAATCTAGAGTGAGGGTGTTGGCATCTTTCCAAGTCCAAAGTCACTCAGCTCAGTATAGAAGGTCAGGGTCATCCTGGAAACCACACACTGCACAGGCGTGGAACAAGGGAGACAGAGGGGTCACTGGGACTCTGAGTAGACTGAAAGTAGAAATGATTCTGAGCAAGGCTGATGGCTGATGTGGGGACTGCTCATCTTGAGGGAAGGAGCTGGGCATGTGGGTAGCTGCAGTGAAATAGTTGGGGTGGGGGTGGGCACTTCAGGAAGGGAAAGGCTGACTCGGTGGCCCTATGGGACAACAGAGGGCAGACAAAGCCTGGCATGCTGGTGCCGACAATACATGCTTGTGTGCAAAACCTGGAATGAATACTGTTATGAGGAACAGATTTCAGCTTAACAGAAGGCAGAATTCACTATCAGAAGAGAAGGAACCAGATGTGAGCTTGGAACTGGGAGATGTTAACATGAATTCCAGCTCCATCATTCCAATGTGAATCCAACATTCACACAAATATTCAATGAGTATCTGATAAGTTGGCCAGTTGGGCAACAGTCAGCAACCACAGAGGGCCACGGAAGCCACACCGAGGATTTTAGCCTTTACCTTGGGAGCACTGTTGATGCTATTATTGACATCAGGATAACAATTCCTACCTGGCCACACTGTTTTGAGGATTAGAAATAATATGTGACCAGCATCTACCAAAACAGTTGGCCCCAAAGGTCCTGAACAAAGATAGGAACCCTCAACCTCACACATCATTAAATCAACAGTTTCCCCAGAAAAGTCCATGGTCAGGCCATTTTTCCCAGAGAACTATTTTTCTAGCTGGCTCAACATCTTCCTGAAAGAGTTAAGGAATCTTTCCAAAGAGTTTACGATAACCCCCACCAACCCCTATTATTATTTATTTATTGTTATGTATTAAATGTATATATTTTCAGGGTATATGTAATCATCTCAAATCAGGGTATTCTGGATATCCATCCCCATAAATATTTACCTTTTCTTTACATTAGGAACATTCAAATTATTCTCATCTAGCTATTTTGAAATATAGAATGGATTAATGCTAACTACAGGCACGCTACTGAACTATGGAACACCAGGTCTTGCTTCTTCTAAGTACACACTAATACTGTACCCATTAATCAGCCTTTCTTTATTTCTTCTTCCCCCACCTTTCCTGGCCTCTGGTACCCTGCTATTTTTAGAGCCATGATCTGCCTTTCCTATTTGAATTGCTTCAGTTACATAACATGTAACCAAAATAGTCAGGCTAAAATTTTGCTTGGTTACTTCCTTTTGCCTGCTCCATCTCTGCTGAAGTGTCCCATGGGGTATCAAGCTTGGACATTCTCTGACCTGCTAACAAAGGAAGCCTTTTACGAGGTCTTTGTGCAGAAGGACAGAGAAGGCAGCAAGTCTCAGGGTCCATCCTCCTTGTCAGCAGTAGCAGGTGTAATCTCCTAAGGCTGTAGTTGGGACCCATTTTCACCAGGTGTATCTGAGTCACACTGGGAAGGTACAAGGTCCAGGGAAGGGTCCTGTGACACTCTGTGGAGGTTGTTCCTGACTAGTACAACAAAGTCCCCTTTGTTGGAACATTTTCTTTCCTGTGGACAGGGGTCATTCTTTGCTCATCTGCCTCCATATCCACCCAGGGTTGGGCCTAGCCACCTGGGGGTCCCTGAGGACGGGACCACTGGCCTGCCCTCCCACTTGCCCCACGGCTCCTGAGGATGATTCCCATGAGCCTGCCTGTGAGTGCACCCACTTGGTCACAGCCTTCCTGACACGGGAGTTTCAGTAGGTAGAGGAACCGGGAAGAAACACTGTCCTCCTAGCCAGCAGGGTTGTTTAACGTGAATTCTAGCTCCATCATTTGTGTGAATCCAACATTCACACAAATATTCAATGAGTATCTGACAAGATACTGGATACATATTAGAGACAGCTATTGTTAGAGGCAAGACGATAATGCTTCCCTTTGAAAACAGAACATCTGCATTGGGGTCCAGGCCTTAATACGCATTCATCACATGACTTGGGGAAGATCTTTTAATATCTGAGAGGGTCAGCTTCCTCACCTGTAAGATAGGTTTGATAATGAAGGTGGACTGTACAGGGTGCTGTGAGGATGGACTAAGATGCCGTAACTGCGTGCACTTATATCATGCTGCCCGGCTCCTGTGGGAATTGTGGCTCATGTCAGTACCAGGTCCTGGGCCTCTGTGCCGGGCATGGCTGTGGCAGAAGTCTCTCTCCGCATGGTAGAAGAGCCAGCTGACCCACCAGGTGGGTGGGGACCTCTGCCCTTCTCCCACCATCATTGAGACCAGTGGGTGCTGGGCTGCCATCTCTGCTATAGGAGAAGGAACCCTGGTTCAGGAGTCAGATAATTCTATCTGGCTTTCAATTATATGCCTGCCGTTTTTGCATTGTGTGACTTCGTGCTTATTTACGTTAGTTCTCTGAAACTTCATCCCCTTATTTGTGAAATGGAAATAATGCCAATGTATAGGGTTCCTAGGAAGCTTAAGAGGGGAATTTATACAAAGGACATGAGATCTAGCCCAAAGAAGGTGCCCAATAAAAGTTATGTTCCTCTTTGGCCATTTGCTACTAGAAAGGTCAGAGCCAAATGAATCTAAATGGTATCAGCCTACATATTTATATGAAACTTTAATATAACTACATTTTACTATATCCTGGCCTTGACCCCCACGTTTTCCTGATCCTGATCATTTATTTTTCTCACTTCTTTATTATAGGTGCTCTTATTGGATATGCTGCCAAATTCTTTGTAGAATGAGGCAGACGTACTCTAACTAATGTTAGGAGAAATGGATCTGTATTATATCTCTGCAACATCTGTATGATTTGGGTCATGGAGTCTCCCTGAACCTCAGTTTCCTCATCTATAGAATGGGCATCATAATAAACTTACCAGCTATCTTATGGCATAGGAATAAGGAATTACTACTGGAGTATTCTGCAGAAGGAATTAAACTATGAAAAGCTTACGAGTGGAAAAGTTTATTACTTGTGAAACACTACCCCCATTTTATTCATCTTTGCAACTATGTCCCTTTCCAAATCATGCCTGAGGACTCATAGCACAGGACACTCATGCTGTATAAACTGGCAAGAAAATAGCCATTCAATCCCACCTCCAAGGCCCCCCTCATGCTTGTTTCCTTATTCAGCAGAGGGCTTGATGGGCCAGCATCTGATGACCTGTAGAGAGGGATGGCCTCCACTCACCAGAATGGAAACATTGAAATGAAGACAGAGCTACTAATGGTACTGGTGGGCAAGCGGGTCTGTCAAATTCTATAGTGGGAAGAGCAGAAAACCAAGCCCCTGTCTCCCAGGAATTCAGCAGGGATTTGTTTTCAAGCATTTTTGTTTGGGACTGAAAGCGAACAAGAAGAAGATGACATATGAACAAAAGAGATAAAGACGAAGACTTAAGCACAGAAGAAAGACGCAGAAAATGATCCCAGTGAGCAAAAGATGGGAGAAAAAAAAAAGTAACAAGCACACAGGGCAGTAAGATCACAATCAGATGACTTACCAAAAGCTAGCATTTCTTTAAATGGAAAACAATACACATTGTTTGTCCTTGAAATGTGACATTCCTTTTTCAGGAATGCCAAAGCACTTCAAAGCAACGACCCACGTCTGACAAAGCCCCAACACACCCTTGAGTCCCCGGAGGTCACTGTTCCTATACAACACTGCCAGGCGTGATTGAATAGCTGTTGCAAAACTTAGCAGTCGCTTGCAACAGAAAACTCCAGAAGATAAACCTACACGAGGAGAGGCAGAATTTGAATTAGGCAGGGGCCCACCTGTTCAATAATGAAATAATTGCTCACAGCACATTCTTCCCTAATCTTTTCGGTTGGAACCACGATTCTGCTACCTGCCTCTCCCAAGGCTGCTTCAACATGCGTGCATCATCTCAGGGCCTCCTAAAGACACCGATTCCGAAGCCAGACAGTCACTTCCCTAATGCCACAAAAATAGATTCAATTTTACATACATCAGGGTGATTTCAGAAGCAATTTCTCATCTCCAGTGTAAGCATTACTTACATTTTTTCCCCCTTAAATCTCATCCCAGTGGTTCCACAGGGCATTTTAAAAGGCACCCGATGCATTCCAGGGCATTCAAAGGATCCCCAGAGTGTTTTTGTAGCTGTAGACTGAGGATATCACATGCATTGAGAGAGTTCTAAAATATTCAGTGATTCCCGCAAATGCAAAATTTCCTAATAATTGAATATAATAAGTCAATCAAGTTTTTTTTTCTGTCTTTCTAAAAGCAGTGCCATTAAAATGAGTGCATATACACAGACGTAGATGTCTGAGTGTCTATACATGTATATGTGTAGGTTTCTACATCTCTGTGTGAGTGTGTATATACCTGTGTGTTTGTAAATATGAAATACACGTACACATGCCAATCATTTAGAATTTTGTCCCCAGCCTTTAAAATATCTTATTAGATTTCATTGGCTATTCTTCCTCTTCCTCCCTGGCTTGGTAGTATCTATTGCTTTTCTGGATGCTTTCATCTATAGGGTCTATTAGGTGTCCTCAAACTACAGCCCGCAGGCCACATGTGGCTTGCCTAGGACATTTATCCAGCCCGCTGGGTGTTTTTGCTGCCGCTGCCTGTCTTGCTTAGCAGCCGAATCGTCGTAGGACCCTCAGTCCTGTCCTCCAACAGTCTGAGGGACAGTGAACTGGCCCCCTGTTTAAGAAGTTTGAGGACCCCTGGTCTAAGTTTTGGACCATGGTGAAAATGCTGGTGATGCTTCCCTTTGAAATCCAAGAAATCAGCACATTACCCAAATTTCCTTCTGAGATCAGAAAGCTTAAGACCAAATACCCGTCATTTCAGGGTGACAATGACTGTCAGACGTCTGTGATTATAATCTTTTGGCATTCCAAGAACTCCCAGGGCACTTTTACAAGTGAAAAAAAGTACGCATGAGAGGCTGGACTGTACAGAAAGGCTGTTGGAGGAAGAGGTATGATTTGACCAGTATTTTCAATCAGCTAGACTTGCAAATGAACTTCCCTGTCCCCGAGCCCAAACCAGGAAAGCCAGTGACAACTTAGTGCGGCCAGAGGCTCAGTGAGTTCAGGATGGTCCTTCCTCTCTTTTCTTGCTTTTATTATTATTTTCATCAACACACAATGAATCATAAATATTTGTGGGGTACAGTGTGATATTTTAATATATGTGTTCAAGGTCTAAAAATCACATCAGGGTAATGAGCATGTCCATCACCTCAAACATTTATCATTTCTTTGTGTTGGGAACGTTCAAAGTCCACTCTTCTCACTTCTTGAAAATATTCGGTAAGTTATTGTTAATTATACTTGTTGTACAGTGCTATGTAATGTATTCCTCTTATCAAGCTGTGATTTGTTTCAGAGGTTCAGTAATAGAAAATAAAATTAAAACTAGGATGGTTCTTTGCAGTTTTTGGCTGGGGCCTCTGGTATATGGGGTGGGCACCCTACTCCTTTGAGCCACAGGCGCTGCCCGCTAGGGTGGTTCTTTTTTTTTTTGAGACGGAGCCTCAAGCTGTCCCCCTGGGTAGAGTGCCATGGCATTACAGCTCATAGCAACCTCCAACTCCTGGGCTCAAGCGAGTCTCCTGCCTCTGCCTCCCAAGTAGCTGGGACCACAGGCGCCTGCCACAACGCCCGGTCATTTTTTGGTTGCAACCATCATTGTTGTTTGGCGGGCCCGGGCTGGGGATTCGAACCCGCCATCTTAGGTGTACGTGGCTGGCGCCTTAGCCGATTGAGCCACGGGCGCCGAGCCATAGGGTGGTTCTTTTAAGAAAAACTAGCTCATTACGTTGCCAACCCCTCCTCTACCTCTCCTGGTCTACGTCAACATCCCTTTTCCTGCCCATAGGGAGTATATGAATCCCAGTAATGCACCCGGATTAAAAATGGAAAGGGAGTGATTTCGTGGTTAGGCAGATTGCAAATTTGCTCTGATCTCTAAGAAAAACAGAACTTAAATATTGGCTCATAAAATAATCAGTATCTGCCTTGAGACTTTGCTGAAACTTAGCATTGCCAGGAACAGGCAGGGTGGTATCTGGTATACATTGATCCTATGCAAAGGCAGGTGCACGGCATCATTTATCTGGTCTTTTTGCCAAAATATTGACCCTGGCTGTAATCATGATGAAACAGTCAGGCAAATCTAGACCCTGGGACATTCTACAGGACAACTGCCCTAGACTTTAAAAAAAAGTCAGTATCCTGAATTTAAAAAAAATAAATGAAGTTGAGAAAGATGTCCTGATGAAAGAAAACAAAGAGACATAAAAATCAAACACAATGTAGGCATCTTGCTTAGATCCTGGGTTTACACAAACCAGCATTTCGGTGACATTGAGGAAACTTGACTGTGGAATGGTGTATTAGAGATTATTGAATTGCGATTACATTTTATTGTGGTTCTATTGAAGAACTGTCCTATTCTTAAAAAACACATGCTGGATTCTCCAGAGGTAGAGTGTTATGATGCCTGCAACTTACTTCTAAATGGCTAGGAAAATTCTGAGAATAAAAATCTGTATACAGAGATAGCAAGAGAGGGGGTGAGCCAGTGCAAAGTACACCCAGAGCAGGAAGTTAACAGTGGGTAAATTTCGGTGAAGAATATGTGAGTGTGTGTTTTTCCTTTTTCTCAACTTTTTAGGGAGGTTTAAATTAATCTCTCTCCCCAAATTGGTACATCAATGTTCGCTTTACATTATTTGTGTTTGTTAAATAAAGCTCACGTTGTAGTTGATCCTTTCACCCAGGGGATGTGCTGTACACCCTTACAGGGTACCCATCAGGTGAGAGCTTACCAATCTCCCTTCCTCCTCTCCTCTCCCCTTTCTCTTCTCTCCTCCCCTATACGCGAATTTTATTATATTTTTCTTTCATGGGGGGTATAGTTGTTTATCTGTTGGCTTCATATTAGTCTTATGTACATTGGATGCTTGCTTTTCTATCTTTGTGATACTTTACTAAGAAGACTTTTCTTCAACTCCATCAAGGTAAATACGAAAGATGTAAAATCTCCATCTTTTTTTATGGCTGAATAGTACCCCGTGGTATACATATACCACAGCTTATTAATCCATTCATGGGTTGATAGGCACCCGGGTTGATTCCACATATGGGTGATTGTGAATTGAGCTGCCATGAGTGTTCTAGTGCAGAGCAGATGTCCTTATGGTAAAGTGATTTTTAATAGTACTTTGTTTCATATGGAACCAGAAAAAATCCTGAATAGTCAGTGCAATTCTAAAAAATAAAAACGAATCTGGAGGCATCACGTTACCAGACTTCAGGTTGTACTACAAGTTGACAGTGATCAAAACAGCATGGTGCTGGCACAGAAATAGAGCTATAGATTTATGGAATACACTAGAGAACCTGGAGATGAACCCTGCTACATAGCACCATTAGAAGTTCGATAAACCAAAGAAAAGCATAGAAGCTTACACCGGGGAAAAGAATCCCTAATTAATAAATAGTGCTGGAGGAACTGGTTAGCCACATGCAAAAGACTGAAACTGGACATGTACCTCTCACCACTAACAAAAATTGACTCTCGCTGGACAAAGGATTTAAATTTTAGATATGAAATGGCAAAAATTCTAGAAGAAAGTATGGGGAAAACTCTTAACAACATTGGCCCCCTTGGCAATTGCAGCAATATCAAAAATAAGTGAATGGGACATGACCAAACTAAAAAGTTTCTGCATAGCTAAGGCTACAACAGTTAAAGAAAACAGACAGCCTTCAGAATGGGAGAAGATATTTGCATGCTATGAACTTAACAAAGGGCTGATACCCAGGATCTACAGAGAATTCTGATGAGAAAAGAACAAACAATCCCAGTTATGAGTGGGGAAGAGTTAGGAGCAGGCCCTTCTCTGAAGAAGGCAGATGAATGGCCAAAACACATGACAAAATACTCATCATCCCTATGAGAAGTGCAAATCAAAACCACCCTGAGACATTACCTAACCCCAATGAGAATAGCCCACATCACGAAGTCCCGAATCTGCAGATGCTGGTGTGGATGTGGAGACAAGGGAATGTCTATACCCTTCTAGTGGGATTGCAAGCTGCTATGGAAGAAAGGGTGGAGAATCCTCAAAGAGCTAAAAGTCAGCCTTCCATTTGATGCCTCAATCCCATTACTAGGTATCTGCACATCAATATCTCAAAACAGCAATTGCCTCTATCAAAGTTCTGTATTCTAAACCTGGGTGCCCATAAGGATTCTCTGAATGACTTTTACAAAATCCATCTCTCTCAGTCCTGTCCCATCGCTCATCCCCTAGGATATTTTCATTCCGGAGTTAAGGTGTGAAGCCCAAATTTATGCATTTTGGAAACCTCCCCAGGTGGGTTCTGTGCTGCACTTGAGCTTAGGAATTATGGGCCTGAATTACTCTCAGATTCTGGATTGTTAGGAAGACACTGTGTGGCTCTGGGAAGGTCTACAGACACACTGAGCCTTGGATATACCTATAAAACGGGAATGTACTAAGAGTCTCACAGGACTATGGTGAGATGAAATGAGAATACGTGGTATTTGTTTCCTTTCTTCCATTATCTTTTCAGAGATCCCTATCATCCCAAACTGATCATATCTTAAGTGCTTTTTATAAAATGTGGTTTCTTCCATTTGCAATTTCCATGGTAAATGGAGGACATCCATCTATGCCCAGATCCTGCATTACCCAATTTGGGGCAGAGGCTGGGGAAGCCAGTCTATTAACTGGTGTTTATCATGGCTGGAAGAGAAGAACTGTGAGAAGAAGAGAAGAAGCCAGCTCTCTCGAGTCTGACCCCCAAGGAGCCCAGGCAGTCCTGGGGTTCTCCTCTGGATAGGGGTTAACCCTGAAATCTTAACCACTCATGGTAGCTTGAGCTTCTTTGAGTACTCTGCAAGAGGACTCAGGTGGTCTTGGCTAAAAGCAAACTGGCCACATCGAGAGGCAATAGCGTCCAGCCTGGATGTGTAACTCACCAGCTGGGGGACTTTGCAGGGTTGCTTCTCTGAGTCTCCTTTCCACTAGAATGGAAACTGTGATAATCCATGACTCATTCACCTAACCTGGTATATGTAAAGCACACTTTTGGAAGTTTTAAGTCACTCAATTCAGTGTAACACATTTTTCTCCTCAAGGGCATAGCCATCTTCCTCCTCCTTCTTTTTTTTTACTACTGTTATTTTTAACCTGCCTCTATTTATGTCCGCAAGATTTTAGGGCGAATTGCTCTCATTTGCATTGGATTTGGGCTAGATTCTCAAATACCCCATTTTCACCTTTGGATAGTCTGCTCCAAATCTTTGCAAAGGTGAACTTTCATCATGGACCATCTCAGGGAAGCATCTGGAACCCATGCCTTATGGCAGTTGACCACTGTGAGGGGTCCACAGAGGAAACACCAGGGCTAAGCTGGACCACAGGTATCCCTTCCCCTTAGTTGACTCAACTCACTGAATCCGTTGACGTCTTGAGAACTGGAGGAGAAGCCTTCCTCGTTGCGGCTGGTGCTGAGCTTGGTGGTGGGTTTGTCCGCCGAGGCCACGGGTCCCATCTCCCTCTGGGCTCCACTCTGGGTCTCCTTCTGCTTCTTGGCCAGCTTCCTTTGGGACATGTGCAAGGGGAAAAACCACAGTCAGATGGTGACAGTTGCCTTAAAGTATTGGGAAGATAGATTTCTCTTCTTCCCAACCCCTCACCCTCAACCCCCAAATCTGAGTTGTTCTCCAGAAGTGGAGTCAAGGCAAGCCTTCCAACATCAAGGTAGAATAGACCTAGGTGCTACTGAAGCCATTAGTGGGTTTCATGTACTCAGAAATATGAGCCTCATGCTGCCCTACCCCAAACAATAGTCATGTTCTATACTCAATCTTAAAAGAAGAACTTGGTGAGATGGCTGTGGTGTTTCTGCCACTCTCCTTGCGGGGTGGGGTGGGGGGATGGGGATAAGAGGATACACTGGCCTTTGTGTTTCTGTGGCTCTGAATGAGATTTACAATGGAGCTTGGCCTTTCTCAGGGGACTGAGCTGATAAAAGTCCTGCCAAATAACGATAGATACATAGGGGCTGGTGGCTGGCAGTGGGTGAGGGTTGAGGTTAATCTCATAGCAGAAAAGGAGGAAATTTATAGCTGGACTCGATGTGTAGTTACCCCCATAACAGAATAACAGACCTTCAGGACCAGATGGGCATCATAACAATGATAGTGTAGACTAGAGGTTCTCAAATTTTGGTGTGATTTTGAACCACTTGAATAGCTGATAAAGCACACAGAGGCCCAGGATCACGGAAGCAGGATGGGTCTAGACCTCTGCACGGCCCCCAAGTTCCCCAGGCGATTCTGACAATCATCAGCTTTGCCTCAGGCAGACTTGGGTTCACAGGCTACCTCTACTGCCTACCAGCTAGCTACATGACCAGAGCGAATCCCTTTACCCCTATAAATCCTGAACTCTTCTTTTATATACTGTGGTAAATAACGGGATAAGTCTTACAGAGTTTCAATGATTAAATGAGAGAACGCATAAAATAGAGAGAGCACAGTGCCCACCACGTAGTGAACATTCGAAACACGGCTGTTGCCGTTCTTGTCTGTATATTCTTGCCAACTGACCCAACTATATTCCAACAGCCCCACTGTGAAATCCCATCGTTCTCTGAATCCTATCAGGTGATGGACAGACTTTAATACCTCATCAGGGACCTGAAAGGTTAAAAAGTTCCTCTTTAATGGATTTGAAATCTACTTCTCTTAAATTTTAATTGATAGGTCTTAGATATAATAATAGGACTAACCCCTCTTACGCATAGCAGTTATTCAAATATTTCTAAAAAGTCAACCTGGTTCCTCTGAGTTTTCCCAACCTATGTACATCTAAATAGAGCTCCTACGTTCCTATCCCAGGAGAGGTTATAGGTTAAACTTTAAATATCCAGAGGGTACACTTCTCCAGGTCTCCTGGAGCCATCCTTCACAAAACTTGGCTTCAAATTTGGTCTTGATCACTCCTGTTTCAACACAGAAAGAGTAGGTGTCCCAGAGAGGTCAAGTGCAGTGCAACACAGATAATAATTTTCCAATGTCGATCCCACCTGAGTGTGAAATAGGCAGTTTGGAGAGGTAATGAGCTCCTTGCCAGAGGAAGTATTAAAGGAAAGAATAAACCTAGACTTAAAAGTGTTTTAGAAAAGTTCATCAAGGGCCAGTAACGGTTTGATGGTATCTTCCCTAAAACATAAGTCTCATGGTCTAGGTGCAGACTGTGCAGACGAATGACAGATACCACTCAAATAAGGATAATTGAAGGAAAGTTTATTCCTGAAAAGGTTATTGAGAAAGGTGGGAAGTGGGGAGGGGACCCACGATGTAAGTCAGCAATAGGAGAGCTGCATACCACCTGTGGATCCCGAGGGGACAAGTAGAGGGAGAGTCACCCAAAAGGAGAGGGTGTGAACGGAAGCAGTGGTTTTCTCTTGAGGAGTCCAGCCAGTTCTGGGCAACCTCCTTGGGAGTGAGACAGAGGAAGACGCACTCTGACTACACCCTCCTCCCTTCCTCTGATCTCCAGGAGCAGCTCTCATTAGCTAAACTCAGTGCAAAGCCAGAGGGGGCAAGCGATCGTTTGATAGGGGCCACACAGAACACGGGCTGGAAGCAGAGAGCACAGCAAGAAAGGTGGAGAAATCTGGCTCCAGGGATCCTGACCAAGAAGAGAAATATTTTTTTCATAGCCCTCATTTTTGGCCTACAATAAAATTATTCCTTTATTTGTTCTTCAAGATTGGCTTGGGGAAAGAAGGGCCCTCGGGAATGGGAAGACATCTTTCGACTGTAATGCTTTGGCCACGGGCGCACCGTTCTACAGGGGAGACGATTCCAGCCAGAGAGAACAGCACCACGGAATGAAGCATAGGATCGTCTGGGCCCTTTCTCAGCACCAACAGGCAATTAGGGAAAGTGGGAACGCCGACGAAAGAAAAATGAGTAATTCTGCGGCTGATGACATTTCAAAATTTTATTCTTCATTTATTATCAAAAAGGAGTGTGTTTAAAAATGTATATGTGACCTTCTTAATCATAAATTTGAAAAGATATATGGCAGCTCCTTTGCCTCTGTCTGAGCTCCGCTCACATGGCCCCAGCAGGAAATAAAAAGAAATCCGATAAGAGAGTTAACTTTAAAACTATAAATGAGTACGTATTGGAGGCTTTGATATTTCCTTGGGGACAGAACTTCCAGCCAATCTCATTTTGCTCAGAATAAAATAATATGGAGAGGGTTGTCTTAGGCACAAATCACTGGTTTCCAAAGGAATAATAACAATAAAAAAGGCCTTGCTGCTTTTACAAAAAATAGCATTTTATAGAAATGTTTGGGCTGAACACCTGTACTTAAAAGAAATGAAAAGCGAAGCCTTCCCCCAAATATAGATATTTAAAAGCTGAAAAGCTAACTTAGTTGTACTTGGCATCCTTAGTGCCTCGCTCGTGGCTGACACGGCCTGTTGATGGTGGGAATGATGCTGTGTGATAATTTGGAAAAGTATAGACAGATGTTCTGGCAATAAGTAAGCACAGCTCCAAGAAGGAAATGAACGGGGTGTACGTCAAAGAAAGGAAAACACTAAGCCATAGTTTGGGGACATATTCAAAATTCAAGATATAGGTTCTTACAAACCCTCCCAGTAACACGGGAAAGTTGATCTGCGTTCCCATAACCAAAGAGTTTAATTTACCATTCTTCTAAAACTGTTTCCTCCTAAAAGGGAAAAACCTAAATCTCTGAATAGGGCATACCAGATCCCCACACTATGGGAATCCAGGTTTCAGCTCAGCTGGATCCTCTATACCCATCTCCTTTCAGAAAACATCATTCTCCTCTCCCCTCCCCCCTCATCATTCCTCAATACTCTATCTTTCTTAATATGTCCCCATTCTTCCCCACCGGTCACCTCCTTATTTTCCAAGGCTCCATGTCCTTCAAATGTCACATCTCCTTGGAGCCTTCTCCCTGCACCTCTAGATAGATACACAGCCTTCTCCTTTTGGCTGTATCAACCACTGAACAAATATATATATTTTTTTTTGAGACAGAGTTTCACTTAACCCTCAGTAGATTTCTGTGAAGTCACAGCCCACAACAACCTCCAACTCCTGGGGCTTAGGAGATTCTCTTGCCTCAGCCACCCAAGTAGCTGGGACTGCAGGTGCCCGCTACAATGCCTGGCTATTTTTTTGTTGCAGTTAGGCTGAGAGCTGGGTTTGAACCCATCACCCTCAGTATGTGGGGCTGGCGCCCTACTCACTGAGCCATAGGCACCTCCCTGAACAAATATTTATTGACTGAGTGCACGCATTGGTCTCTGCTAAATATAAGAAGACTTATATCTTCTTGACCTTGACCCTCATGGAATGCGGAGACTAAAGGCAAAGACAGGCATTAAATGAATAAAGATAAAATCACGAAGATGATGGACGCCAAGAAGAAACACCAGGTGCTCTGAGAGAGCTCAAACCTGCTTTGAACCCTGGCAAGAGATCAGGGAAGGCTTTGGTGCCATGTCAACTAAGTACTTGTCTGGCCAAATTGCAGTCATTCAATTCTCTCACCCACTAGGATGAGAATCTCTTGGGAGAAGGGCTTTTGACTTCTGCACCGACTCCAATTTCTTGCTGAGTGTCTGGCACATGGCCAGTGCTCAATAAATTTGTTGCGCAAATTTATATTTAAAAGCCTATGATTTGAAGTGTAGAAGAGATGGTTATCCCCTACTCTGAACCCGAATTATAACCACTTGAAAAGTAGATTCGTGCAAAGAAAGGGAAGAGAAAACCTGTATTAAATGAGTTTGTGACCTGAAATATTTGTACCTAGGAATATTTTTGGTTTAATAACTCAACATCTCCCTCTTGGAATGCTTTCAAAATTAATGGAGTAGTCACAGAAATCAGAGAATTTTTTCCCCCCCTAGAGCCTACAGAATATCCACAGCTATAGAATTTTTTTTTAGCTCATAAAATAGTCACATGGCTCATGGGATGGTTATATAATTCATGGAATCCTCAGAGCCTTCAAGACTTAAGAACTTACGACTTTCCAAACTTCGGGATTTTTTTTTTTTTTCCTCTCTAGTTGTTCTGAGATTCTTGCCAATTGGGTCACACAATTTCGCCAGCAGGGGGTACCAAAAGCTGGTAAAAAAGACAGCATGCAGAAGCCTGTTCATTCCTTAGCAGGGACAACTCTGGAGCTGAAGGATGTTTTAAGATGTGGCAATCTGAAGTTTACTGCTTGTGACAGGCAAGAATGATGTGACGTGGCCACGGCTCTTGGCATCTTTCCCTCTAACGGATCGCTCTGAGGTCTCTCCGACCTTTGCTTGTTAGCTGAGTGAGGGGTAGGCAGCAGGGGACGTCCCCATGATGGACGGTGAGTCCTGTGATTTATTCTGAGCACCACTCTTTACAAGGGCTCCTGGCAGGTGGAACGGCTCAAGGGAGAAGGATGAAGAGCTGTTAGAGGTGCTGAAGTCACGTGACGAGACGAGGCGTGTGTGGAACATTCAGGGATATTCTTCACGGAGTGGCCATGCAAAGCAATGTTCCAGTCACGCACCTGACAGCTAGGTCTGTGTGGCCTCAGGGGCCAGAATTAGGACCAGGTTGGTTTGACACAAGGCAGAAATTTCTAGCAGGGTCGAACAGCTTTGGTCCCTTTAGGAAATACCTAATGCCTGAACCGCCCTCCCCACTGTCTTCTTGGCCATCTTTTCTTCACCTTATAAGGCCCAACTCCAGTGTCCCCTGTTCTTATAAGTCTTTGCCTCTTTTCCAAAGTTAGTGGTTTCCTCCTCTTTGCTCATAATTTATCGGGCAAATAGTTAAGGAGCACCTACTTTATAATTGTACTGCTAGATGAAAGGAGATGAGGAGGTGAAAAGCCAGACAGGAATCCTGCTCTGTTTATGCGTTTGCAAGTACTGAGCTCCCCATCCTTGGAGGAGTTCAAGTAGAGGCTGGGAAACCACTTAGGAAAAAAGGTGGTGGAGGATTTTAGCATCCAGCTTCCATGAATCTGTTCTGGGCTGGGGACAGGAGGACCCAGCCAATTGCGGGGAGAGTGTTGGAGGTCCCCTTAAGAGTTATTTCCTGTATGTGAGGAGATGCACCCACTCTATCAGGGAGACATTGATCAAACACTCTTCCCCTTCCCCACAGGCCCCTCCTCCATTGCCATCTCTGGACAGACTTTCCTGGGAAACCACAAAGATCAGGACCTCGGAATCAGAGAGGTATCTCAGCCATAGGAGGTAGACCCAAAAACCACACAAGTGAGCCCCCCCCCACCATAAACCTGGCATTGACAGACCGGATTTATTAACAGGGAGAAAGATTAATAAGCATCATAGGCTAAAGATGGGGAAGCAAAAGAGGGGCGCAGAACCCCCGGCAGTGGAGGGTGGCTACTCTGTGCTGACATGGCTGGGTCTCAAGTTAGAGTTACACATCATAACTGAAAGGAATCTGCGCCATTCTCTCATTTTTTAGAAAAAACTGAGGCCTGACAGAGGAGGCGCTTAGCCAAGGTGCACAGCAATGGGTGGAAGCCACGGGGCACACCCCGCCCTCTGCCTGCCAACCCGCGACACCTCTCCCAATATTCCTCTGCTCTTCTTAGGGGTGAGATTAGAAGCGCATCTTTGGTCCACATAACTCTGGTCTCTTGCACACAGAGAAAAACCTTATTTATCCAAACCCTGCCAACTCGGAATTTCTGTAACTGAGGCAGAGGCTGGGCCACATCACACAAGAATCAGTAGTATAAACAAGGATGTGGCTGTATGCAGGATTTAATGGCAAACACGCCCCTTTCCCTTACATCAGGAGGCAGGGCTGTATAGCAGTTAACGCACTGGCTTTGGTGCCAGACAGCCTGGCACCCAACCCTGGCTCCGTGTCAGGCGAGCTGTGTGAGCTCTTACGTGTTATTCATCCCTCTGCATGTCAATTTTTTCCTGTCTGTAAAACACAAGAGGCTACAATACTTCCCTGTTGCGGGGTTGTAAGGATTAAATGGTATGTTGCTAGCAGACACTTTACCCAGGGCATGCACACAGCAAGCACTCAATAAATGCTCTCTGGTATGATCATCTTTTAACTATAGGAAATGACCACCCTCGTTTAAATGAACTCATCACTTATCAAATATGAATCCTTTAGAGCTGATGCCCTGAAGAATAGCTTTTATCCTGTAAACATCCATCGATGTATTTTAGAGCCGTGCGTCTTAACCTCGGCTGCACAGATTATTTGCGGAACTTAAAAAATTACAGATGGGATTCTAATTTAATGGGTCTGGGGTGCAGCCTGGGCATGTGGGTTTTTAGAAGCTCTCCGGGTGATTATAATGGGCCACCAAGGTTGCGTACCACCGATTAGATCAGTGGTTCTTCAAGTGAGGTCCCCAAACCAGCAAGCAGCAGCCACTTCACCTGGGAATGTTTTAGCGATAGTTTCACAGGCCTCACCTACTGAATCAGAAACTGCAGGTGATGAATGAGTCCCCGCGACATTCTACTGCACGCCAAAGTGTGAGAAGCCCCGAAGTGGACCTGGTCTTCAGCTGGTCTGAATTAGTGAAGCGCCCCTATTATGTTTCCTTCATGAACACAGAAGGCCAGGAGGTGGGAGACCTGGGCGCCAGTCCAGATCTCCAGATATCTCACTGAGTTGCCATGAACGGGGGTCTTGATTTAACCACAGGGGAAGGCTGGCATCTAAGAACCAGGGTAAGAACTGGTGCTTCTAAAATGATTGCTTGGGGGTGAATTGTGTTCCATTCACCCATCCCCTGCCTGCAAAAGATAGGCTAAGGTGCTAATCCCTGGTACCTGGGAATGGAACCTTCTTCAGAAATAGAGTCTTTGGAGATGTAATCAAGTTCAGATGAGGTCGTGAGGGTGGCCATCATTCCAATATGACGGGTGTTCTTAGAAGCAGAAAGAAGTCTGGACAGAGATACATAGCAGTGGTGTAGCTACAAGCCAATGTACACCCCAAATTGGTGGCCTCCACCAGGAAGAGGCAAGGTAGGATCCCACGCAGAAGCTCAGAGAGAGAGCATGGCCCTTCCAACGGGGACTTTGGGCTTCCAGCCTCCAGGACTGTGACAGAATAAATTTAAGTTGCTTTACGTCACTCAGTTTGTGGTACTTTGTGACAACAACCCAAGGAAACTAATAAAATGTCCGTAAAACAGTAAGTCCTAAATTAATTTCATTTATTTAGCAAACATTTAGATAGCTCTTATTCCATGCCAAGAACTATTTAAGGCTTTTAAAGATGTAGTGTGTTAAGTTCTTTAATTCTCTTAATAGTTCTATGAGCTCAGTGATATTATTATCACCATTTTACAGGTGAAAGAGTGAGGCAGAGAGAGAGTTGAAGTGATTCACAGAAAGTCACCCAGGATTTCAGAGGCGGAGCTAGGATTCAAACCACAGCTCTCGAATTCCTTGCTATGTCAGGCTCGCCAACAACCCATCTCTCCTTGTCCCCAGGCTTTCTCAGCCGGCGCCCTTCCTCCCCAGGCAACTCACATTCACGGGAGTGCAGGGACACCTGCAGCCAGCACACTCACACCCACACTGCCTGACTGCTCACTGCCTCTGTCAGGCACCAGTTCTGGGGCATAGCTGGTGGGTCCTTCCACTTCCACTCCCATCTGCCTGGCATGGGGCATCTCCGAGCATCCCCCAGAAAGGCAAAGTTATAGCAGCAGCAGTAGCATCAAGTCTCATCACAACCATAAGGGCCCGAGGACCTGGATCTTCCCCTTCCTCCCTCTGCTGTCTGTAACCTCCCTGTCTTCCTCTGCTCCTTTCTTCTGCCTGGGGAGGCCTCTCTTTCTTTCCTCGGCCTGGGTGGGCTCTCCTACCAATCACACTCTTTCCACTAAGTCAGACCCCGAAGGACCATTTTCTAGAGCTGGCAGGAAACCAGAGCAGCAGAAAACCTAACACAGATGTGAAACCCTCGTCCTGCAGGGCACACGGCCACACGGTCCCTTGGACCCTGGAGCCGAGCCCAGTGGGAATGACAGCATGGACTTTGGAACTGGACTTTCTAGGTCAAATCCCAGTCTGCAAAAAGGTATAATTATAGCAAATTCTCTTAGTAATGTTTTGAGGTAGGTAATGACTTGTAAATATGAAAACACTTATACCAGTATCTGTCCTACCTAGTAAGTGTTTGTTAGATGATAGGTGGTAGGAAAGGAGTAAATGCATCAAAGCAGAGTGTGAGCAGAATCCCTGGCTCAGACTCTGGGCGCTGAGGCCCTGGGCTGGGCAGACGGCCCCTCTGGTCTTGGTGCTGTGGAACTGCCATGGAGTGTGGCTCTGGACTGACTTGGCTCTACCCAGCTGCGCAGTCTCCCTCTCTGTGAGACTCAGGTTCTTCATCTGTAGCTGGGATTTGATGCACCCCTGTTCACAGAGTTGCCGTGACGATGACAGTGATGAATGGAGACAATCCCTGAGCATGGTCTTTGGAATATGACACACTCAGCACGCACTGGTTCCTTTTCCCTCCTCCACCGGAGCAGTCGGCCTGGCTTACTCCTTGCTTTAATTTTTACTTGAGTTTTGCATCTGCTCAGCTTCCTGAGATGAGCGCTGCAGAACTGAGGTGACTGCATTTTCTCCCTGCAGCCTCTCCCCAACCCCAGACCCCGGCACCAATCCATACCCTGCTCAGAGGGTCACTGCCAAGCTGACAGCAGGGATGCTCTTCTCCTGTCATGCTGCGACCCTCAGTTTTAGGTGATTCAGGCCTTTAAAGGTCTAGAATCTCGGATGTCCCACCACTGACCACATGACTTCAATGAAAGGATGTTGCCACCTCTGTGGGCATCCCCGTCCCAGAGCTTACCCTCTGAGCAAAGGCTGAGCTGGACTCTGCCTCCCAAAGGGCCCCCAAGGATGCTCTCTCACAGTCCATTTGCTGTATCCCCACAAAGCCTATATATACGCGGATAGGCGGATGACCTGAAGTCCTTCAAGCTTCATCCCAAGAAGCTTCTTCCAACCTATCCCCCCAGTTTCTGATGCTTTCTGGCTGCGCCCTTCCCAGCTCAGCAAACCTCCCTTGCATCCCATGCCCACATGCCCATACCCCTTCTCAGATCTCAAACTGGGACTCCCAGTGCTGTCTTGCTCTCACAATCCCACAGCTGCCTCCTCACCCCACCTCGGGCCTTCATTCTCTACCCAGAAACGCCTCCTGCTCGCTGACGGCCAACCCACAGGGTTACCGCCCCCCAAGGGCAGGGGCCATGCTGGCCTTGCTGACCCCCACTCCCCAGGGCCTTATATGGCTTTTATAACAAGCAGGCACTCAGTAAACACTTGTTGAGTTAATGCGTTAACAGATGATCCCGAGTCCATCAAGTTCGACTCCAACGATCGCTTCTTCTAGGAACCCTTTTCTGACCTATCCTGGACTGGCACATCTTACTTCTGTTGCTTGTCCTTGTCGTGTGCCCGCCTGCTGTCCTCAGGCTTCACTGTCATCCACACACTCAGGTTTGTACTCCCTCTGGCACCTAGTTCAGCGCTTGGCCCAGTGTTTGAAAAACCTTGACATGCTGAATGAAGGAATGAATGAGAGACACTTGCGAGTCCTTTCTGGTGGCTCTGTCCCTTACTGCACATCCTCAAGGCTTAGCGTCTCTCCTTGAGCAGGTCCCACTTGCCGTCTTACCAGCCGGCTTTCTTCTGCAGATGGTGCAGAGCAAGGATTCGCAAACTCAAGCGTGCATCTGTCACCTCGTTAAAACAGGGATTGTTGGGTCCCCTCCTCAGAGCTTCTGATTTGAGAAGTTTGAGGTAAGTCTAGAAAATCTGCATTTCCCATTTCCTAGGAGATGCTGGACACTATATTTTGAGAACTGCTACTCTGTGGAATGTCATCCCCTGTCCCTAGGGGATGCCGTGTCATTTATCTGCCATTTTTTCTCCATTGGTCACCTCAAACTTTACTTCATTCCCCCAGTCCCTTCATTCTTCCTAAAATTCCTAGAATAGGAATTCCTTCCTAGAATAAACAGAAATGCTCCAGCACTTAAAATTAAAATTTCCAATGGGTGAACGACCATTCTACCCTTTAATCCAGGCTTCCCGTTTTCCTGGGACTTTATCCTAAGGAAACTTACATATGGTGTTTAGCTAACACTGGAAACCCAGATTCCTCTATCGTGGGATTTTGCAACCTCAGCAGCACTGATTGGTATCTTGGGCCAGATTTATTCTTCATTTTGGGTGACTGACCAGCCCTCCAGATGCCAGTATCTCTGTGCCAGGTAGCACAATCAAAAATATCCTGGGGTGGGTTAGAGGGAACAGAATTCCCTCTACCACTGACATGTTCATAAAAATGTAACATAGTTTAACATAAGTAGATACTACCCTGTTCTTGGTACCCGGAAAACAACTCTAATCTTCCCAACAGTGCTACAAGGTAGTGATTATTTCTTTTGTTTTATAGATGAGAAATCCCTGGCCCAGAGGGTCAATCCTGGACTCATGAAACAGGTAAAGGGACCAGGTGGGAGTTGAGCCCCGCTCTTTAGCCTGCCAAGCATGCTCTCCCCCTCCCTCTGCCTGGCTGCTTCTCTTTAATGGCAAACGATCAGTTACAGCCTCGTAAATGTCTAACAATAGGGAACCAGTTCTATAAATTATAGTGCATCCCCTTGGTGGAATATTATGCAGCTATTAAAATGATGGAGTGCCATTAAAAATGAAAACTATGTAACAACATGGAAAAATGCTAAGTGGATTACATTAAGCTGAAAAAAAAGCTGGAAAATAAAACTGTGTTTATATTGTGATTACAAAGACGAGGAGGTGTATCTGTGTGTGGACGGCGCCTGTGTGAGACTGAAGATATTAAGGATAATTTTCCTTTCTTCTTTGATATCCCTTATGGTTATCAGAGCAGGTTTGGGTTCCTTATTTCTAAGCTGTAGCAGGGTCATGATGAGATTCAAGTTGTTAAGTTTGCCATAAGTCCCGCTTCCACCTGCATTAGCAGAATTACAGGTTCTCTGAGCCCTTTGAGTATGGCAAGGGGTTGACAGACCCTTCCTAACCCCCCCTCCCCCGCCCGTTGGCACCGTTTCATGTATGTTTACAAGCCCCGGTCCCTTTCCTTGTACTGTTCAGCTTCTCCCAAGCACAGCAAAGTGGAAGCACAGAAGAAAATGAAGGCCACCGTGGGGCTCAGTCCCGGAGCCAGGGCTATCAGGAACTTGCCATCTTAGAGTAGCAGATGCATCTGTCTGTCAAAGGGCACCAAGCAGTGCTCTGATCTCATGCATTATGCATCAGGAGTGGCCTGGCACCCTGGCCCCGCCGCGCGGGCAGCGTCTTGCAAAAGGAACATCTGATGAACTGATTGGAATGTCAAAATGTCATTAAGGATAAATTAATGGATGTGTTACTTTGGCCGTAAGAGCCAGCGCCAGCAAGACAACGGGCAGCCGGTGGGCTGTTCTGTAGCCCAAGACAGACGGTGTTTGCAGTGGAGATTCATGGTCTTTATGCAACGTGAGGTGCTTTGCAGGGAGAAGAATAAACAGAAATGCTCCAGCACTTAAGCGCCGTAAAATCACAAGCCTGAGATAAATTAATTAGTGTACACTAGGAAGGCGGCTGGTCTGTCTGCACTCCTGGGGAAAGCTAGGATGGATGGCGCTGGGTTAGAGATGACGGGTCCCACCACCAGCCTCCTCAAGGAAGCAATTGAATTTAATGTGCAATCATAAACTGCAGCTGATGGAAAGATAAGTCTGGTCTGTGTTTGCTTTTTTCAGGGATATTATTTCTGTCTGCTGCTTCAAGCTCTTTGTGTCTGAGGGTCAAATGTCTTAGAGGACTGGGCAGACCCAGTAACTGGTTCTCCTTAAAACGCCACGGAGGGAAGGGGGGATGTAGTCTCAACACAGAGAGAAGCTCTTGGGGGCGCCTGACTTCCCTCGTGCCATCCGTGAAAGGGGGGGCATCTTCCTGTGTGTCAGTTAAGATGTCAAGCCATGGCCTCAGGGATCATCATCTGGATATGTCTTTAAAACACAGATTTTTTTCCCCCCGTCTGTCTGCTATAGAAGAATTTGAATAAAATCCTCCCAAAGGCACAACCTTTTTATAAGACACGGAGAATAACATGTTAAGAGATGAAAGTTTACTCAATAAACTTACAAGTGAGACTTAAAAGGCCAGTTTAATAAACAACAATGAAACAACCTGGCCCTATCCTCTTTTTAAGCTTTGTCCTATTTCTTCAATGCAGATTATACATTTCGTACCAATTGCCAAACGGAGAATGATCTTGCCCGTTTTATTCTTGCCCCATTTATACAGCGAATGTATTTAAAGGAATGAAGTGGCTGGTACAGGATTTTTTTCTTTGCCTTTCCCATTATAATTTGTAGCAATTCTTATCAATGTTCAGGGAAGGACAATCCCTGGAATCAGACCTGTAAAATGCCTCTCTCTGGGGCAGAGCCTGTAGTTCCTATTGGTGTGGGTACCAGGTGAAATAAGCAGCCTCTTTCAGAATCCTTGGCACACCTGCCTCCCAGTTCCTGAAAAGAACACAGCGCTAGTAATTGCCACTTCGTTGCCGCTGGTTAATTTCATAAACCTTCACTTCCTTACATTTAAAATATTTTCTCATCAGAGTAAGTCAAAGATTTCATAAGAGTTCACCTAGGCATTGTACACTGGCCCGAGTGATGGACACGCTTATAACATTGACTCAAGCAGTATAAAAGCAATCAATGTGACCAAAACACTTGAACCCCTGTGATACTTATATTCTGAATAAAAAGAAAAGGAAAACAATTATCTCATGAAACACCTGTGTGAAACCCAAGGTAGCAAAACACAAAACAAGAGTAGACACAGTAATATGAATCTTAAAATGTAAGAATGATGTTAATAACAACTATGATGTTCTGAGCACCTACTATGTGCTAGACGTAGAGCCAGATTTTGTATGTGTATACATGTCATGTTATTTTATGTACTGGCTCTGGAAAATCCACAGCAACTCTCCAAAGTTGGTATTACTGTTTTCAATTTATAAATGGGGAAACAGAAGTTGGGTTAGAACGTGGCAAAGTCTAGGATAGGAATGTCAATCCCATCTGTGCTGTTTTTACTATGGTGCTGCTTCCAGGAATGGGCTATTGTGTTCCTCACCATTCAAGGCCAAGGCAAAAGCTGTTTAATACCCTTCAGGAATGGGAAATGAGATTACAAAAGGATAATTTATCAAGCAAATGCTAAACCCCTGCCTCGATGAGCGGAAAACACATCCCAAGAAGGTGGTCAGTGTACACGCTTTGATCAGCCACAGATATCCTCAAAAAAACCTTAGATCTCACACTCTCATGGTAGTTTTGCTGTATATAGTAAAGATAAGAAAAAATAATAGCATGGAATTCCATATCACCAGGATCTGAGGTCATGTTTTTTTTTTTGAGATGGAGCCTCAAGCTATCCCCCTGGGTAGAGTGACATGGCATCACAGCTCATAGCAACCTCCAACTCCTGGGCTCAAGCGAGTCTCCTGCCTCCGCCTCCCAAGTAGCTGGGACCACAGGTGCCTGCCACAACACCGGGCCATTTTTTGGTTGCAGCCATCATTGTTGTTTTGGCAGGCCCGGGCTGGGGATTTGAACCCGCCACCTTAGGTGTACGTGGCTGGCGCCTTAGCCGATTGAGCCACAGGCACCAAGCCTGAGGTCATGTTTTTCACCGAAAGTT
>CAUYQV010075372.1:0-14651 GCA_963574575.1 Galagoides demidoff | reverse complement strand
GACATTAACCCTGTTTGATTCTGCAACTTCCTGTGTATGCTGGGCAGCCTCCAGTGACTATGATGCTTCAGACTGGGGCTCAGCCTCGGCCTTCCTGCAGCACCATTTCTAAGTCCCCGCAGGCTCAGGCCTTTGTTTTGTTCTCTGCTTTGGGAACAGCCTCAGCCCTATTAGTGTCTGAAAGAGTCTATTTTCACTTAAACGCCAATACACCCCTAAAATAGTGTTTTATATTTGAAATTCAGGTTGCATATCATCTTAAACAGAAATGAGGTCTAAAAACGCGGTGAGACTCACCGTTATTATACAGCAATTTAGGACAAACTTCTGTTATTCTTGGGCCCAGCACGCTTCCGCTGTGCAACTCCGCTATCTTAACTGTCATTTTTTTGTTATACTATTTTGTATGTTTTTCTCATAGGGAGGGTTGATGAGAATTGGCCATATGGGCTATGTTATTTCAAAGGAGCATAACTTTGTTTAAAAATATAATACGCAAACACATTTAAGAGGTTACTACATTAAAACTCCAACTAGAGGCTCGGCGCCTGTGGCTCAATCAGCTAAGGCGCCAGCCACGTACACTGCCAGCCACATACACCTAAGGTGGCGGGTTCGAATCCCCAGCCCGGGCCGCCAAACAACAATCATGGCTGCAACCAAAAAATGGCCGGGCGTTGTGGCGGGCACCTGTGGTCCCACCTACTTGAGAGGCGGAGGCAGGAGACTCGCTTGAGCCCAGGAGTTGGAGGTTGCTATGAGCTGTGATGCCATGGCACTCTACCTAGGGGGATAGCTTCAGGCTCCATCTCAAAAAAAAAAAAAAAAAAAAACCTCCAACTAGAGAGAGCCACCCCACAGTCACATCTGATTTTGTAATTAGCAGGCACACAGCCAAAAGGTGAGAAAAATGGAAAAAATTTTCACCGTTTTAGCTTTTCTAAATATACGTCACCATAAAGAACCATAGCAAAGGTCCTGAGGCTGGCATTGCCCAAGTTGTTTATTCTTTGTGAACATGATCTGGGGTTTTAGACAGAAAGTGCTTTCTTATGCCAAAAAAAAAAATTTGTTTGCTGACAATTTCTATCTATCCAAAAATATGAAAAAATACTATTTTGTCTAAGTAAGACTTCATAAATTTCAAGGGTTTCAAATTGTTTCAGTCTTTACTGATAGAAACACACATCTTGTTTTTGTCATGTTGATATATCAAATATTTTAAATTGATGGAGAAAATTATATCTATGTATCATACACATGATATTTTCAATGATATATACATTGTGAAGCAACTGAATATAGCTAACTAATATAGTCATTGCCTCACAGAGTTAACATTTGTCTTAATTTGTATCTTCTTTGGAAGGTTTTTCAGAGAATAAAGACTTCTCATTTTGGATTTTTTGCTTTTAAGTTTATTCCAATCTTACTTAAATATGAGCTTCGTACCATCTGGTAGCAAATATTAGGCCACTAATGGTTCTAAGAAGGTGTCACTTCTCTCTCTTTACTTCCTATGAGCAAAATCCTTTGAAACACTTACACTAAGTTTTCCCTAAGACCAAGCAGTCAGAGCAAAAGTGTATCTCACAAATCAGATTTAAATAAGCACCATCTATTTCCAGTAAGTTGCAGAGAGGAGTGGCTGTGTCAGAAATAGGAAAACAATTTCTCAGCAATGGTATATTTTCACTGACATCATTTAGCATTATTAAAGAGATTAAAAAGAATCTCCAGGAGAAATGCAAGGATAAAATTGTAAAATATCAATGCCAAATAATGACGTGTTTTTTCATTGCCTGATATTTCGGATTATTCTCAGTTCATCTGCAAACATTTACCGAGACATTTTTGAGAACAGACTACAGTTCAGGAAAGTGACATAGAGCCTTGATAATGATGGAAGAAATGCTGTATTCGTGAATATGAATCAGGGCTGCTTATTTTCAAGCTAAAGGGAAGAGCAATTGTTGCACCAACTGTGAATAGTATAATTTTTTCAAGTGATTGCTGTTGGAATTCATAATAAAGGTTAATGGAATAGAGAACTGAAGGACTTAACTTTTTAAATAAATTTAAGGATTCAAATTCAAAATTCTGACTTAGCTGGGGCACTATTAAATTAACATCTGTATGAGGCAGGTGCTCTGAGCCGCTTTTACTTTCTAGAAACGGATGCCAGTAATGGGGTTTACCACAGAGGGATGTTAAAATAGCAGCCACTCCCTAGAAAAGGGGCCAAGGAGCTTCTTCCCTCTGTCTCCCCTACTAAAGCCCACTTCCTAATCCTTGAAATAAGGTTCACTACCTGCAGATCCCAAACACGCTAAAACCTCTCACACATTATAACCTAAGAAACAGCTGAGGATCGGTCTCTCCTGCTCAGGGAAGAACTCCCATTTGGAACCAGTCCATCAAGAATTCTTTAAGAATGCCCAAAGGAGGCCATTGGGGTAAGGGTGGAACTTCAGTGATTCTGTGGGAGGAATACAATGTTCATAAATAAATCTGAATTGGGGCAACTTTTTTGTTGGTTTTTGTTTATTTTTTTCCAATCACTGTGCTCATTTCCATTCTGTATATACCAGGTGTATTAAAGTAAAGTCGGAGAAATTGTCCACCTAGATTTCTACACCTTTGGACGTCATGCAGATAGCTAGATATGGTTCTGAGAAAAGGCCTGCCGAAACTCCCTTCCAGTCTCAACCTAAACTAAAAACAATCTTAAGGCTAACCTACCTGTCACAGTCTACCATACTCTACCGGGATGAGAAAGTACATGCATTTAACGGGCCAAAAACCTGTAAAGTGATAAAGATAGTTTTAGTCATTGTATTTCTTTGTGCGTCTTTGTTAACTTCGTAAGGGTAACAGTGGCTATATTAGGCAGCTAGCTTTTCAGTGTAATGAGATTTTGTTCCTAGTCAATGTCTTTTATTTCTCTTCCTCTATGTAAATGAAAACTCAGTAACACAAACTATAGTAAAATTTAGGCCATTTTCACACTGACTCAAAACTAAGCAAACAGCAATATATACAGCTAACAGAAGACCTTGGAAGATTCAGCAAGGTTGAGGGGAGAGTACTGAGAGGCGTCAGTAAGTGGACATCATAGGGTATTAATCGGAAGGAACTTGGAGATCGATAATTTCTTTGGGTGCCTATCTGAGGAAAGCCATGATGGAGAAGTATTTAGATTTGTTCAATAGGATGCACATTTAGAGGCCAAAGGCAAGACCTTCCAGAAGACATTTTTAGTTGTTAAAAAGAGAACATTCTAATAGACTTGCTTAAAGATGGAAAAAGCAGTGTGCAATAGTGACAAGCATGCGATCCCGTGTGCACTGCCCCTGCCCACACACACTGGGGCATGATGTTCTCACGCACTCCGGGCCCCAGACTTTGATGAAGGGGCTGATGAACAGACTAGACAGCCCGTAACATACAGCTTAGGACTTCTACCACATCACTCCAACAAAGAAGAGGTACAAATGAATGTACATCAAGGTAATAGTCAATTAAATCACCTGTTTTATAAAAAAGTTAATACTACTAATATGAATCTAATAGAAAAACAACTACATGTCCATATGAGAGAATCACACAGTATATTCAAGTGGGGGGAGGAGTGAGGGGACCGGGGTTGGTGACCTCTCACCTGACGGACCCATTGTCTGGGTGGGTGCACAGCCCACCCCCAGATGAAGGGCTCAGCTGCCTCCACTACAACTGGAGCTTTGCCTTAGAAACACAATGTAACCTAATCATTTGCATCTTTATATTAATCTGAATTAAAAAAATAAAAAAGTAAATATGATTAAAAACTCCAATAATTTATTTTTTCTTTACTTACAATACTGATTTCAACTTATTTCGTAAGTGGTGGATATGTACCAGTATGTTCTGATGTGAAAGGACCACTTTATTGTGGCCACTTCATTGAATCTCACAAAAGAAACTCAGATACCAGAAGTATAGTCATATTAGATAACCTTTAGGATTCCTTTCAAGAGATTTTTATCATATTGCAACAGAAACGACCAGTGGTCCACCAAAGACTTGTGCTCTCTTCTCAAAAAACAGAATTGTTGTTGTAAAGTATCAGTCCCACCAAGGGTATACCTCCCAGCTCCCTCACATCTCACAGGGCCATATAGCTAATTCTCTCATGGAATATTAAGAAAAGTAACACGGATCAGCTGTAAGATGAAATGGCTGAGAGACTGGGGTATCTTCACCGTGCTCTGATTCCTTGTCTTGTGGACAGAAGGCAGAACTTCACTGTTCCACGGGAATATAGAGGCCTAAGATTTAGGGCCCCCGACACCATGAATCACAGTGTGGAAGGCCCCCAACTTTACATCCGTCTGACAGTAACTGCTCCATTAGTGAGGAATATAATTCTATTATGCTATGCTGCTAACACTTCAGGGTTAATTATAACAGTTAGCCTACCTTAAGTAATAGAAATTATAATAATTTCCTCTTCTGTACTAAAGTTTAAATCATTTCTCAGAGTCTGGCTCTGTCACAATACCGTAACTTATTACGTGCTCCTGGCTATGTACCTTCATGGCAAGGGAAGGAATGTCAAGAGAGTAACTTGAAATGAAGGCTGCCCTTTCTCTCCACACATGATCAACTGTTGACAGAGCCCAGTT
This sequence comes from Galagoides demidoff, assembly GCA_963574575.1. Taxonomy (NCBI): domain Eukaryota; kingdom Metazoa; phylum Chordata; class Mammalia; order Primates; family Galagidae; genus Galagoides; species Galagoides demidoff. The sequence continues at coordinate 9,987 of CAUYQV010075372.1, read as the reverse complement.
GGCTTTGAATTAACCCAGCTTCGTCATATTTCTTCAATTCCTTTCTCTGTGCCTCCTCTTTTTCAAATAGAAACATTCTCATTACAGAGGGATGCCTCCGTGCGTCAAAGAACATTGAGAGTTCCATTGTTCTTGACCGACTGAGACCCGAATTTCAGAATCCTAGAAAGTTACAAATTCGTGTCATTCCCAGGCACTGAACCTGGCGTGGTTTGCTATGCAGCAAAAGAGAACTGAAGCCAGTTTCCAAACCATCCCCCTCGTACAGTAAGTTCTGAGTAAATCCCCAACTTTCAAGAAGTGTGTTTCACAACTTCCCACTGTTTAGTGTTCGCGTCCCTCCTGACTGCATCTCCATCTTACTCTGACCCCCGCTGATTGGCAAAATGGAAAAGTGCAAGGTTTGCCATCCCACGTGATAGCAAGTCGAAATTGCAAAAAATATTAGTTAACTAATTTTAGAAGGGTCATTCTGATAGGAGTCATTTAAGTCACAAAATTGTAACGTACCTGGAATACTCTAGCAAGCTCTGAAGGACGGGTTCATCGGCAGCCTGCCATGAAAGGAGCTAACAGGTAGAAGCAGCCGCAGACATCTGACAAGTTCTGACGTTGGGTGAGCAGGGACAGTCAGCAGGAGCGGTGAGTTCAGTGAATGGGGTGAGGTGATCGAACAGGAAGGGCCCTCTCTGCTCCAATGAGTCTTTTAACCTCACGGAAAACCGATTCATATAGATGAACATTTAAAAATATGTGGTAACAGATGCTAAACGTCACGCTGAATTGTAGCATACAGTACTTTGAAATCTTTAATTTGTCATATGATAAGCTATGCGCTCCCTCTGCTACTAGAAGTGTGGAAACAGGCCCCAATAGAGAGGTTTTGCTTAATAAATACCACCTCTTCGTTCCTCAGACTGCTGACCCTGTGATGGCCTGAAGTCTCTATCCCACCCGGGAGGTGGGAGAGTGCCCGGGGCAGCAGACTCTGACTTCTGATGTCTGACACAGCACATGACACTCTTGCCAGAGTTTCTTTTTCCCTCCAAACTGCATCAACATTTATTTATGATGAAGGGGAAAGCTGGGTGAATAGAGGTGGCACTGTTTATCGTAAATCACGAAATTTTACTATCTTCTTCATAGGAAGAGGAATGATGGTTTCATGATATATTTATAGCTTTGATATTTCTTTAATATTTTAAACATATAAAATGTAGGAAAAAATCCACAAACTAATTATAAAATGCTACTTAATGTCCTCGAGGGATCAGTAAAAATTATTCATTCTCCAGTCGTTTTGTTTTTTAAACTCTAGAAGAAGCTTTTACACGTGTATCTAATTCTCTCAGCTCATCATTATTGTCTGGCTCTGAGGCGGTGGCATCTAATTAAGAGGACAGCTAATGGGCACCTATTCCAGGCCTGGGATTAGAGCCCTGGAGGTGTGTCGAGTGACTGCATGAAGGAATGAACGATAAAACACGACTCAGGATCGCCTCAGGTTCAGAACTCAGTCTTCTGAGCAGGATAACCAAACGAAGGTGTTTTCAAGAAAAGATAAAATGTGAAGAACCAATAAATGTTAACTTCTGAAAATGGGGAATGTCGGAAAGAGAGTATGGACAGAGAACACGGATATCACAGTAGAGAAGTGGATAGACCAAGGAGACTGGAAGGGCACGAGTGTATCATTAAACAGTCCAGAAGGTGAGAAAAACAACTCCATGTAACACTTTTGAAACCATGAACTTGGCTCGGTGCCTGTGGCTCAATTGGCTAAGGCGCCAGCCACGTACACCTAAGGTGGCGGGTTCGAATCCGCAGCCTGGCCTGCCAAACAACAATGATGGCTGCAACCGAAAAATGGCCGGGCGTTGTGGCGGGCCCCTGTGGTCCCAGCTACTTGGGAGGCGGAGGCAGGAGACTCGCTTGAGCCCAGGAGTTGGAGGTTGCTATGAGCTGTGATGCCATGGCACTCTACCCAGGGGGATAGCTTGAGGCTCCGTCTAAAAAAAAAAAAAAAGAATTTGCCATGCTTTTCTTGTGCTAACCCACCTTCTGTTATAGCAGTGCTTGGTGTGACCCTTGTGATGTGTGAACACAGGTATTTATCTCAATTCTCTCCCTCCTCTCTTCTCAAAGTTCCCCAACTAGGGTTTCTCAAAAATAACTGCAGTTTTCTAAGTGGGTAAGAATTCTCTTGCTTTCTACTCATCTTTCTATTTTATCCTTCTGTCTGAAGAACACTCCCCTTGCTAGAAAAAACAATAGGAAAAATAAAATTATTCTGAAATCCCTCATAAAAATTAAACAGTGGGCAAGGTGGACTTGAGGTTTCCTCCCATCTCCTTATTTGGTTGCCTTATGATTAAACCTCTTTCCCTGCTACAAAAAAGAAAAAAAAAAAAACAGTGAATATAGATTCTTTATTCATTTTGTTTCTAAATATTGAAAACTGAATTTACATACATCTTAATAAAGTTAAACATAAACCCACTTAGAGAACGCATGCCCATGTGTGCACCTCAAGACACAAACAAGAAAGAGCATCATAGCCAAAACTGGAAACTGGAACAAAATGTCCACCAAGAGTAGCATATGTGGCTCAGCGCCTATGGCTCAAGTGGCTAAGGCACCAGCCACATACACCTAAGGTGGCAGGTTCAAATCCAGCCTGAGCCCACCAAAACAACAATGCAACCAAAAATAGCCGGTTGTTGTGGTGGGCGCCTGTGGTCCTAGCTACTAGGGAGGCAGAGGCGGGAGACTCGCTTGAGCCCAGGAGTGGGAGGTTGCTGTGAGCTGTGATGCCACGACACTCTACTCAGGGTGACAGCTTGAGGCTCTGTCTCAAAAAAAAAAAAAGAGTAGCATATGTAAACAACTGGACCTTCAGACAATGAAAAACTACAGAGCAGTGAAAATGAGCTACAGCTATAACAATCAATGAATAAATTTTACATGCAAACCAACAGAAACCAGGCAAAAAAGAAAAAAAATGCTGTATGATCTCATTTTGCAAATTTCAAAAACGGGTAAAAACCAATCAGTGGTGATAAAGATTAAAAAAAAAAAAAAATAAGGAAACCGTCACCTTTGGGGAACAAGGGCAAATGACTGCAACCATGTTCAGGATGACCTTGCAAAGGAAACTACTAATGAGATGGAATTTTCCTGTTTCATGTATATGAAATGTGTTTTAAAAATCCAAGAATCCACCAGGATAACCCAAAAGCGCATCCTTCCAACAGGGTCCTTCAAAAGCCAAAAGAAAGAGACTAGAAAACTGAAAAGTTGGGAGGGTTGCAAGAGGACCTGGGCAGCTAACACATGTTGGACATCTATGTCTGCCAGGCACTGGGCCAGCTGCCTGTAACCAACATCACAGTAAGAGCTCTCATCTACGGGTACGAAATCCAAACTCTGGGAAGAGTGTCACGCACATTGTCTCATTTCATCTTGACACTACGTGTGTGAGTTAAGCATCATCATCATCACCCTTTTAAAAATGAAAAAAGAGGTTGAGCCACTGTCTGAGATCACAAGGGCGCGATGAAGCCCAGGTCTCTGGTTCCAAAGCCTATAAAGAATACTTTCCTTGCTAGAGAAGACAATAGGAAGAAGACAGTACATTGAATGACTTCCTTATCTACTGCTGGACACTGTCCTCTCCTCCTCCTGAGCTCCTGACCAACCAGGAGCATTCTGAGGACAGACTGCAACGTTCTCTGCACAACACTCAGCACAGTACTTCACCCACTGCCGACACCAGACATGAAGCAGATCAGTAAATATTTGCTGAGTAAATGATGTACATTCAAAGATGACAGTTAGAAATAGACTTTGTGGCTTGGTGCCCATAGCACAGTGGACGGCGCCAGTCACAAGCACAGAGGCTGGCGGGTTCGAACCCAGCCCAGGCCAGCTCAACAATAATGACAACTGCAATAAAAAAAAATAGCCGGGTGCTGTGGCAGGTGCCTATAGTCCCAGCTATGTGGGAGGCTGAGGCAAGAGAATTGCTCAAGCCCAAGAGTTTGAGGTTGCTGTGAGCTGTGATGCTACAGCACTCTATGGAGGGCGACATAGTGAGACTCTGTCTCAAAAAACAAAAGAAAGAAATGGACTTTGTGGATTGATGGTGGGTAGAACAAGGTCTGACTGTGGCATGTTTTCACTGTTCTTGGATTATTGCAGGTAACAGTACTAAATACAACAGTATTGGCTCGGCACCTGTGGCTCAAGTGGCCAAGGCGCCAGCCACATACACCTAAGGTGGCAGGTTTGAATCCAGCTTGGGACCACCAAAACAACAATGATGTCTGCAACCAAAAAAATAGCTGGGCACTGTGGCGGGCGCCTGTGGTCCCAGCTACCTGGGAGACTGAGGCAGGAGACTCGCTTGAGCCCAGGAGTTGGAAGTTGCTGTGAGCTGTGATGCCACAGTACTCTTCTCAGGGGGACAGCTTGAGGCTCTGTCTCAAAAAAAAAAATTAAAAATTTAAATACAACAGTATTAAAAAGTGGCTTTCAAATAGTCGAGGCAGCTCCACATGAAAAGTCTGTAACCCAAAGACAAGAGGAACTACTCAAGGTGATTTACTGCTGCAGGAGTAAAGCAAGAACACAATGACAAATCGACCCAAGGTCCTTGGGCCTCTTCCTATAAATGAGCGCACCACGAGTTGAGTTCATTAATAACTACAGGGCTCCCTGCCATTTAGAAGGTACATCATGGCCCTGCCTGATCACAAAAGTTCAACAATCCTCTTTGAAATTAATCTTTGTTCTTAAGATTAAATAAACCTAAATACTAAAGCAAACAGGGACTAAGAGAAAATGACCTCAGCTCCGTTATTACGCCACCCAAAATCCTTATCTAATAAACCAAAGCAGACAATCTTGAGGATGTATTCAATGTGAAAGAAATGTACCAAATATTTGGAGAAATGAGCTGTACATAAAGTTTAAGAAAAGATTTACTGGATAAGCCCTCAACTCAATATGAAAAGTTAAGATAATCAAAATATCCTTCTCTTCCACCATGATCTAAGGTAACTTCTACTAGGGATTTCAACTCTGATAAATGGAGTGTGTGTTTCCTAAGCACGCTTAAAGACAGAACTGATACTTGTTTTGTATTTTCAATTAACTTTGATTGAGTTCCATCAAGGTCTTTAAAAATGTGTATATTTCTCATACCCCACCCCCAGGCTCTCAAAAGACTTACATTTCAAAACAAAGCAGAGGCTGATTTGATATCAGCATGTTAATTTTAGGGCAACAGGCAGAAGTCAAGGACGGGATGACAATTACACAACAGAATCCACACTGCAAGAAGAGAAAACAAGCATTTCACCCCAGAAAATAAATGTGTCAAGTTTCCTATCTTGCACAAGTTAGGAAATAAAGGGAAGGTATTCTTCCTAGAAAAAACTCTGTGGTTATTATAAACTTTGTGAAGATTTACATTTATTTCACCACAACCGTATACATTTATTTACATTTTGTCTAGTTATCTGCATTAGAAATATTTGCAACCTTGGGCATTGGACTTCTCTTGGAAGGGGTGAGTCCACTGTGAGGTTATTTACTACATCTTAAAATGCAGCTGGCTGGAGGGGACATTCAGCGACAACCGTTACCTGGACTCCATGCTAGGAAGGAAATTAAATACATAATCCACAACTTTCCTCTAGGTATTCGAGATACTAGCTCATCATCTTCTCCTAAAAGTTCACTCACCTACCACCTAATTTTTCTTCATGACACCAGCAATAGAAGGTAAGAGAAGTTAAAACAAATGCTGTAACCCTTTATGGAAGCCATGCCTGGGTCCCCTAAAAAAATGTGTGACAGATGAGCATCTGAAAGGCAAGCTAGTCAACCTTTCTAAGCGTCAGTTTCCTCGTCTCTTAAATGTTCAAAATATCTATTTCCCTGGAATTTCAGAAGGATAAAATGAGATGCATAAGACCCACAGAATGAATTCACTGTTGTTGTTCAGGGAAGGATGTTTATGATCATGTTAACTGGTCACCCTGAGAGGCCAGAATCCTGCAACAGGTAAGGAAAAGAAACCACCCACTAAGTCACGTGCCAGTCGGGGAACTACAGATCACTGATGAAGATACAAAAAATAGTCCCCGACTCTCCACTTGGAACACGACAAATAATAAACTACATACCACGCTTCAAAATTATACCAGCAAGACCAGCCTTTCATTGGAGAAATGGGTAAAGATCTTTCACCATCAGAAGAGCATAGTGTTTAAAACAAATTACAAGTTTAACTCACAGGGTGGTGGTCACAGCTACCCTATTATAAGCAGACAGGCTTTCTGGCATTCCCAACAGCAAAATACATTTTATGTACACAGACGAAACATGACTGCCACTGCTCTAGACCCAACAGCTGACTGCACTAGATAATTCCTGGATTCAGTAGCTGCTGCAATGTTAACTCAAGGGAAAAAACTCTGTAACAGGAACTCAATATCCCTCCTCCCACGCAGAGACCTAATGTCTACCTTACAGGCTTGTTAATAAAGATTAGCAGTAATGTGACATAAAGTGCCTGACACACTGGTTACTCAACAAATGGTAGCCAATGTTAATTTTATTGTCAGGAAGCAACATAATCAAAAGGGTGAACCTGCCATGAAGCAATTAAAAATTAGAGTGGCTCCTTTTCGACCAAGACATCACGCTGTAGGAAAACAAGAGGCTAGAAAGCACAGCAGCGAACCCTACAACAAGGAACAAATCAGTGACCAGAAGGTTAATCAGATCACCAGCCAAGAATAAACACCAAAGGACCCGTTCCTCTGGGGGGAAATTAAAAAACATGGCCCTCAGAAACGGTCCCTAAGCTCAGAGAAATTATACTACACCTCAGGTTTCATCCATCTATCTATATCTGCTCATGTCCCACAAAAGCAACACCAAAACTTTATATTGCTGTAGAATATAGGCACCCTGTAATAATTCGGTAAACAAATTGAGACTCACAGGGTCTCAGGACTAAAAGTGTCATTGTGCCTCAGAAATTTCCAAGCTTACCTTGACACCTAAACTTTCAACATATACATGGAGAATTTGTGTACTTAAAGCGCTTCCCAGATGACTCTGCTACCCAAGAAGACTGAGAACCAGTCTTGAATCGAGCCCTGATGAAGTGTCTGAAATGCCCTTTACCATGACCCTGTTCAGAATGATGCCGCCTTACGCAAGGTGCCTCCAACAATGAGGAACACAGCCTATGACACCTGCAAGCACCTCTGCTATGAGGTCCTCTCTGATGTTTATTCTAATATCTGGATTTATTCTACTCGTGTTCTATCCCCCGTCTGGAAGATGGACTTCCAACCCTTATGACAAAGGCTACTGTCCCCTCTGAGTCTCCTCCAGGCTACGCGTGAGGAACTATGAGCTAATTACTAAGTATATGACACAGTACATCTCACAGAAGGGAGAAAGCAGGCTGAGTTATTGTACCAGAAAGGCATTAATAAGGAGGTGGAGTCTGGAGGGATGAGAAAGATAGGGATTAAACCAGACTTCAGGGCTAGAGTTCAAAGGAATGAGGGACACAAGACACAGATAAGGAACATGATATTTAGGGAAGAGGACAGCGATGGTTAAGGCCATGGTGAGGAAATTAGCAGATTTCACAAACTTTTTGAATCAAATAGCACTAATACTGAAAATGAACAAAGGATCAAAGAAAATCAGAATAGTTGGGAAGAGAAAAGAGCAGAGGCCCCAAATATGAAGGCAGACACACAGATCCAGAGAGGCCACAAAAGACAGATAAACAGGAAAGGAACGATCCAACCAGAAAGTCACACAAGGAAACGCAAGCCTGATAGGCAAAGTACCCGAGCCACTTTAGTTCCTGGAGGGTGGCACACACCTAACTGGTGCACTGGAAAGAACAGAGAGGTGAGGCAGCCCGGAGACCAGCAAGCCCAGGAAGGGTCAGAAAGGAGACGGCTACAGCCACTCAGGCAGACAGCTCACAGGGCTGCTCCAAGAAGCAATGAGAGGAAGACGAAAAGCTAGAAGGAAGCAAGAATCAGGTCAAAGGAAAAAGAAGTGACGAGGCTTTGTCACAGATCAAACCAAGGGCAAAGGACAGGGCAGAACGAGGACGACATCCGGATGAGGAGGGGAGGCTGGACTCACTGGTGGTGAGGACCAGCGAGCGGCTCTGTTTAAGAAAGCGTCACGCTGAGTGGTGCTTTTGCTGTTTTTTCTGGTCCCAGCACAGACTAGAGTCTCTGTGTCAGGGGTTATATCTGGTTTTGAATGTGGAATCTAACACTGCCACGAAGTTAAAGTGTTAGCCAAAAAAAAGGGGGGTTGGGGGCTTTGACAGAGCTAGGTGAAAGAAACCCGTCACCAAATGCCACATATTGTATGGTTCCATTTATATGAAGTGTTCATAAGAGGCAAATCTATGAACACAGAAAGTAGGTTAGTGGTGGCCTGGGGCTGGAGGCAGGGAGAAGGGGTGGGGCTGGAAAGAAGCGGGGAGTGACTGCAAATGGGTTTGGAGTTTCTTTCGGGGTGACGAAAAAGTTCTAATTGTTTATGGAGATGGTTGCACAACTGTATGAATATGCTAAAGTATAAACTACTGGCTTTTATAATTTAAGGGGGAAGAGTTATATGGTAGGCAAACTATAAAAACTATAACACAATAAAGTTGTTATAAAAAATTTTTTTAAGTACATAAATAAATGCTATGACTGCAGACACTCAGAATGTATCTCCACCGTAAAAATGACTATTAGACTTGAGTTCAAATGAAAAGCCATTAGATGATTTGGAAAACCTTAACGATATTTTAGGAAGACAGTCACATTCCTTCTAAGGAAAAAACATTAAGCATGGAAACGATAACAGATTTAGACATACAGGTCTACTTAAAAATGTTTCTTACAATTAAGTAAAATTTTCTAATGCATATTTCAAAAGGAAAGACAAAGGCTTAAGGGTTTTTCCCAACAATTATGCCAAGTAATACTAGACTGGGCACTGAGGGTTCAGTTTCTCGGGAGCCTAAATAATGTATAGTATGCCAATTCAATGAAAAGCAAAGATTATGTAACTAAAAAATTACTGAACGGATGGGTAATAAATGTGAAGACCTGGCAAAAACCTTAACATAGAAAGAGGTCCTCTTGCTCGAAAGACTCCTGAGAAACGACCCCAAATAACTTTTACTCCACAGTATCGACAACGTAGCTCCTGCATCCCAGATGCCTTCCGTCATTACTACAGCTATTACCACTCTCCGCTCACCCCCGAACGTACTCCCTTAGATGGTATTCCACCAGCAGACAAAGTCACTACCTGTGTCAGGCCCTCGGAGGACCTTTACCATCTCCTTCTAACTCAGAGGAACTGCCATGGGCACACACAGCTGATGCCCACTAGTCTTGCTGACTGATAAAACTAGAATGGCAAGGAAGAACAGAAGTGTTTCTGCTCAAAAGTGCTTATGGGTTAGAAGAACTGAGAACCACCACCACATCTCTTGACTAACGATGTTCCTAAAAACACAAGTCATTGGTGGAAAAATACAGGTTATAAGCAAATACTACATTTCAAAGATAAAACTATTTATTACTACCTCTAAAGACAGACATTTAGTAAACTCAAAATACCACACTGATGATTTCAACATCTTGGATTTTAAACAAAGTGTAATTCAATAGCTTTAAATACATATTTAACATACTTTACCTGCCTATAAAAAAAATTAAGGCATTCAAAAAACTATGAATTGAGAAACATGGAGAGTCATCTCCCTAATTAATTTGACCTTTTAGATCCAGGCTTTTCAACCTTTTTCATCTCACGGCACACTTGAAATAATAGTCAAAGTTCCAAGGCTCACTTAAATTATATCGATTTAAAAAAAAAGAAGAAGAAAAGAATACTTCCTGTGTTTTGAACTCTTTTGAAAATAGTTTA